>WBNM01018190.1:0-40183 GCA_013399055.1 Ramphastos sulfuratus | reverse complement strand
CCCCGAGGTTGGAAGGGATCTGCAGAGATCATCCAGTCCAACCCTTCCCTGCCAGAGCAGGGTCACCCAGGGCAGGTCAGGTACACATCCAGGTGGGTTTTGAAAGCCTCCAGAGGAGACTCCACAGCCTCTCTGGGCAGCCTGCCCGAGGGCTCTGCAACCCTCACTGTAAGGAAGTCTGCTCAGGTTTACTCCTCAGGTACCTCTGGTTTACAGCACCCAAGGCTAATGATGGGTTGAAGAGAAGGCTCCAGGAAGACCTCAGAGCAGCCTTCCAGTACCTGAAGGGGGCTACAGGAGAGCTGGGGAGGAACTTTTGGCAAGGGCTGGGAGTGGCAGGCCAAGAGTAATGGCTTTGAGCTGGGAGAGGGGAAACTGAGAGTGGAGATGAGGAAAAAATTGTTGCCAGTGAGGGTGGCACAGGTTGCCCAGGGAGGCTGTGGATGTCTCCTCCCTGGAGGTGTGCAAGGCCAGGCTGGATGAGGCCCTGAGCACCCTGGGCTGGTGGAGGTGTCCCTACCTGTGCCCAGGGGTTGGCACTGGATGGTCTTGAAGGTCCCTTCCAACCCAACCCATTCTGTGAATGAAACTCTGCCAGTCCAAGCCCTGCTGAGGGCAAACTCTGAAATAAACACAAAGCTCAAAATGCTGAAGGAAATGGAAACTATGTAAGGAGGTTTTCTTCAGTGTGGTGGGTGAGGCTGATGGGTAGTGAGCATCTGCTAGCAAGGAAAGTCCAAATGCACTCTTCCCTGCATCCCTTTTGTTATCTTCAGTCACTTCTGAGAGTGTTGGAGTCTCAGTGGTGAATCTCTTCAGTGTCCAACCCCCTCCAGCTCCCTTTGCTGTAGTCAGGGCAGCAAATACCACTTAGAGCCCATTGAAAATGTGCTGCTTAAGTTGCATTTTTCTTCCTTCTGAATTCACTTAGTGCTGCTCTGCTTTTGCTATTTATCCAAGCTCCAAGCCAACTAAACCTGGATAAAAGTTCCAGGAGCCAAATAACTGTTTTCATATGGAAGCCTTCCTCTTGAAGGTATGCAAGAAATGTACCCAAGCAAACACACAGAGGGAGGAAAGGCAAAGCCTGGATTTGAGTTTTGAGCCCGGAGAGCGATGCTGTGGGTCAGAAATGATTCATTTTATCAATTAAACTCCAAAACTTCCCTTTAATTTCAGGAAATGTCAGGAGGGTAGGAGATTTCTGTGGCCATAGCATGAAACTGTAGATGGAAATGTGGCTGGCTCTGGTTTCTGCTTGGCTTCAGAGATCCATGCAATGGTTTGGGTTGGAAGGGTCACCCAGGCACACATCCAGGTGGGTTTTGAAAGCCTCCAGAGAAGGAGACTGCACAACTCTGGGCAGCCTGCTCCAGCCCTCCAGCACCCTCACACCAAAGGAGTTTCTCCTTACACTGAGGTGGCAGCTCCTGGCTTCCAGCCTCTGCCTGTTCCTTGTCCTGTTACTGAGCACCAGCAAGAGCCTGGCACCTTCATCCTGGCACCCACCCCTCAGATATTTATAGGTATTGATAAGGTCTCCTTTCAGCCATCTCTTCTCCAAACTAACCAGCCCCAGGGCTCTCAGTCTCTCTTCACAGCAGAGGTGTTCCAGCCCCTTCATCATCCTCATAGCCTCCATTGGTCTCTCTCCAGCAGGTCCCTGTCTCTTGAACTGGGGACCCCAAACCTGGACACAGAATTATTGGAATAGAATCATAAAATCACAGAATCACAGAACCAGTCAGGGCTGGAAAGGACCACAAGGAGCAGCCAGCTCCAGCCCCCTGCCATGCCCAGGGACACCTCACACCAGCTCAGGCTGGCCACAGCCTCATCCAGCCTGGCCTTAAACACCTCCAGGGATGAGGCTTCCACCACCTCCCTGGGCAACCCCTGCCAGGCTCTCACCACCCTCATGCTGAACAACTTCTTCCTAACACCCAGGCTGACTCTGCCCATTTCCAGCTTGGTTCCATTCCCCCCACTCCTATCCCTCCCTGACAGCCTAAAGAGTCCCTCCCCAGCTTTCTTGTAGCCCCCTTCAGACACTGCAAGGCCACAAGAAGGTGCCCTGGGAGCCTTCCCCTCCTGGGAAACAAACCGGGATGAATCCAGCAGGATCCCTGCTCTGGCTGGGATCAGCTGCAGTTAGGAGCCATTGGAGGGCTCAGGGTTTAGCTCTCAAACGTTTTGTTGTTGGAGTGCTCAGGAGCTGAGAGAGTTTATGTTAAAACATTCTGTGGAAAAATACTTCCAGCTCTTGCTGCTCTGCGTGGCAGAGCTCCGTGGGCATGGGCACAGCACCCAGGGGCACCCCTCTGACTGCCAGGGGCTCTCTTGCATCCCTCCTGCTCTTTCTGGCAGCTCAGGGCCGGCTTGCAGAGGATGCTGCTGACAGACAATCGCTGTGTGATGTTCTGTGCTGCCTCCTCCTTTTCTCCCCCCTCCCTCCCTGCAAATCTGAATCTGGAGGATGTTTTCAGGCCTCTCTTATCTCTGCTTCCCCAGCATTTTGGAGCTGGTTTGAGCAGGAGAGATGAACAAAGCCCAGGCTATTGACATGGTAGGCAAGGTGGCTGCTGAATGAAGCAGTGACAAGTGGAGTTTTTATCAGCCCTGCAGGCCTGTAAGATTACCTCTGGTCTTTCTCAAATGCATTCAGACTCTGACAGCCCTCCGAGACCAGGCAAGAAGTTCTTTACCTAGGGGACAATTGTGGCTCTTTGAGGAGGGGGAAAATGAAAGCCAGGGGGAAAGGGAAGCATCCTGTTCAAGGTCACAGAGCAGGCTGGTGGCAGGGCCAGAAATAGCACCCAGAAGTTATTAAGGTTTTTTTATTTTCTCCATTTCCTTTCCTGTCACCACTGTTTGCTTGGATACCGAGAGCTGTGTGTAAACAGAAGGTCTCCAGCAGCAGCAGCCTCCTCTCTGATTCATTCAGCTGGTGATGCAAAAGCTGCCATCCAGATTTCTGCAGTGCCTGGCAGGGAGGTGATGCTGCATCTGACATCACTTACCACACTGAGCCACCAGAGCCTCTGAAACTTCAAACCTCAGCTGCCAGAGCAGAGTTCTTCTCACCGGGGAGCAGGGTGCCCCGGGAGGCTGTGGGTGCCTCTTCCCCGGAGCTATTCAGGGGCCCTGAGCAAGCTGGGCTGGTTGAGAGGTGTCCCTGCCCACGGTGGAGAGGTCTGAGTAGATGATCTCTGAGGTCTCTTCCAATCTGAGCCCTCCCATGATAAACAGAGGGGCAGAAAAATGACATCTAACCCTGCTCCGACCCCCCAAGCGCCAAAGTTGTCCTCCCTCTGACACCATCGCTTTCCAACACTGCTTTTTGGTTATATTTAGAAGTGCATTTTCTGTTCCTTCCCTCTCCTTTCTGTGGAACAATTGTGCAACTTTCTTGTTTCATTAATATAATCCTTGTCTTAAAATTAGCTCTGAGCCCAAAAGGAGCCCTGGGTGTAGGAAGGCAGCTACCTTCCTTCCTTGCACTTCCCTTGCACCTTCCACTGGGATTCTGTTCCTGTCAAACTCTGCTTCCTGGGGTGCCCCCTGGGATGTGTGGCTCTGCTTTCCCTGCTGATCACTCTCCCCTCTGCTCTCTCCCTTCCAGCAGTGAGCATGCAGAGTTCAGAGGGAGGATCAGAGTCAGCAGCTTCTGTGGCACTTCACACTTCAGCAGCAGCCCAAGCGCCGGTGGTGCAGCCGGTGCCAGCCTCGCAGCAGGTAACATACCAGCAGCTGGGGATGCTGTTTCCATGGAGAAGGGACCTGCTTCCCTGCCAGAGGGATTTGCATCCAGGGCCTTTATGTGAGGGAGAGGATTGTTAATCAGCTTGGTGAGGTAGTGAGGGAAACCTTGGTCCAGCTATGGGATCCCAACACAGGAGGGACCTGGACCTGCTGGAGGGGTCCACAGAGATGAGCAGAGGGCTGGAGAACCTCTGCTATGGGCACAGGCTGAGAGAGTCCAGACTGGAGAAGAGAAGGCTCCAGGGAGACTTAGAGTTGCATTTCAGTATCTGAAGTGACCTGCAGAAGGGCCTGTGGGGATAGGATGAGGAGCAATGGTTTGAGGCTGGAGCAGAGCAGGGTAAGGTTGGACATCAGGAGGAAGTTCTGCACAGTGAGGGTGGGGAGAGACTGGCACAGGCTGCCCAGAGAGGTGGTTGAGACCCCAGCCCTGGAGACATTCAGGATCAGCCTTGCTGTGGCCCTGGGTGCTGGAGAGGTCCCTGCTGAGTTCAGGGAAGTTGGACAAGATGCCCTTGGAAGGTCTCTCCCAACCTGATGCAATCTGTGAAGCTGTGACTTTGTGTTGCTGGAGGCTGTGGGTATCTCACATCCAGCCTGGGGACACATGACTTAGATTTTGACTTAGTGCCCCATGGAAGTCCCTTCCTGCCCCTTTGGCCTTTGCTTCACTGCAACCTCCTGCTGTCATTCTTTGACGTGTCAGTAAAAACCCAGGAGATGAGGAAAGAGTCCTGAAGGGCAGCTCTGCAATCAGGTACCAAGATGCAGAGGGAAGAGGTGGAGGGAGAAGTAATGCAGAGGGAGGGTGGAGGAGCCACGTGCTGGTCTCTTCCTTTGGTAGGTGGATCCTGACATTTGAAATTGAGGAGGAGGATTCATAATTCATCCACATCAACACGAAGCACTTGGGAGCTCTTCTGATAGGAGAGAAGTGATATCTGCAGCTGATGAATGGAAACTGCCTCCTGCAAAACAGGAAGGGTTAAGTAAAGCTGGTTCCTTTTTATCCCTTTTGGGGAACTATCAGAAGAAGTTTCTGTTGCAGGAAGCTGGAGGGGTAAGAGGATGGGTGGGGAGAGCTCAGCTACACCCTTCTCCAGCTCCCAGGGGAGCAGCATTAGCTGCCATTGGATGCTGCTGGAAAGGAACAGTTATAAAGCCAGGACCTGGTGGGAGCATTGCAGGAGATGTGGCTGTGGCCCTGGTGTGATTGGCTCTGTGGTTTGCCAGCTCAGTGCCATCTCCTGCCCTCCCTGTCTTCAGTCTCCCTGAGTGATTCTTCTTACAATGATGTGGACAGTGCTGGTCTCTGGTGCCCATCACCATCACTGGTGGGCACTTGGCTGTGACAGCAGATGAAGGAAGTTCAGAAGATTACCAGCTTTGCACTCTGAAATTCCCCTCCAGCCATTGGCAGTGCTGTTGGCAGGGAGTAGCAGGTGGAACTCTGTGGATTAAGGAAGAGGCAGAGGATGGTGGAAGATTGCTGAAGAGGAGGAGCATCCAGAGCCTTCCCTTCTCACCAGCAAGACAAAGAAAAGCCTAGGGATGAGCTGCTGGCAGCATGACTGGTGTGAGGCTGAAGGCTTTGGTGGTGTGGCTCACTGCTCTGCCTTCCAGTGTGAGCCAAGGCTGTGTGGGCAGGATGGCTTCACCCTGCAGGTTGGGGCTGAGTAATTCTTTTGGTTGGAAGGTAGCAGGAGCAAAGAGATGACAAAGTGCCCAAGCAGCTGAGCTGGGCCAAAGCAGGAGATGTCATTTCATGAGGATGTGTAGTGCCAGGCCAAGGGGGAATGGTTGGGAGCTGAGGCAGAGCAGGGTGAGACTGGAGCTGAGGGAGAAGTTCTTCAGTCTGAGGGTGGTGAGAGCCTGGCACAGGCTGCCCAGGGAGGCTGTGGCTGCCTCCTGCCAGGGGGTGTTCAAGGCCAGGTTGGATGAATCTAATTGAGAGGTGTCCCTGCCCATGGCAGGGGGAGGGGGTAGATGATGTCTGAGGTCCCTTCCAGCCTAAGCCATTCTATCATTCTGTGGTCTGCAAGGTGCTGAGCACTCTACAAGATGTGTGCCCAGCCTCGAGCTGAGTGCTGAGAGCAGCACCAGGAGCAGAGGGTGCTGAGCTCAGGCTGCTGTCCTGTGCAGGTCCCATTGGAAGGATGGGCACTGCAGGGTGGCTCAGGGGTGCAGCTGCTGCCGCTGCTGGAGAAGGCAAACTTCCCATGGGAGTTTGGGAGAGAAACCCTCCTGTGCTGTGCCAGAGCCTGGAAGTGAGTCTGTGTCACTGTCTCTTCTTCTTTCAGAGGGTTCTGGTCCAAGCAGCAGGCTCTGCTGCCAAAGGAGCTCAGATGCAGCAGATCTCTGTCCCCAGAGTTCAGCAGGTTCCACAACAGGTAATATCTCCAGGGTGAGACCCCCCTGTCACAGGACCCATGTCCCACATGGCATTGGACACTGGGCCAGAGAGCTGCTGAGGGAAGCTCAGGCCCTTGAAGGCTTCTGCACAGTTAGAGAAGTGGAGATCTCTGCAGGCAGCTTTCTCCCTTAGCCTGGTGGCAAAAGAACCTTTATGGCCTTCCTCCTCTGGAAGATCTGATGTATGCTTGCAATTTTCCAAGGGCTTGTAGTGATAGGATGAGAGGGAATGGATTGAGCCTGGGGTGGGGAGAATGAGCCTGGAGGTGAGGAAGAAATTGACAATGAGGGTGGGGAGACACTGGCACAGATTGAGGGTGGTGAGACACTGGCACAGGTTGCCCAGGGAGGTTGTGTAGCACAGAAGCACCCAACGTGATCAAAGATCAAAGATCAAAGATCACATTGGGTGCTTCTGTGCTACACAACCTCCCTGGAGGTGTTCAGGACCAGGCTGGATGAGGCCTTGAGCACCCTGGGCTGGTGGAGGTATCCCTGCCTGTGGCAGGGGTTGGCAGTGGCTGATCTTGAAGGTCCCTTCCAACCCAACCCATTCTGTCAATGAAACTCTGCTGATCCAAGCCCTGCTGAGGGCAAACTCTGAAATAAACACAAAGCTCAAAATGCTGAAGGAAATGGAAACTATGTAAGGAGGTTTTCTTCAGTGTGGTGGGTGAGGCTGATGGGTAGTGAGCATCTGCTAGCAAGGAAAGTCCAAATGCACTCTTCCCTGCACTCCTGTTATTTTCAGTCCCACCCTGTGGTCCCTGGGGCAGTAACTGCAGTCTGTGGTGCTCGTTTCAGGTGCAGTCGGTGCAGCACGTCTACCCCTCCCAGGTGCAGTATGTGGAAGGAGGAGAAGCTGTTTATACCAATGGAACCATGTAAGAGTCTCCTGCTGGCTGGAGCAGGGCCCTGTTCCCAGCCCCAGACCTTTGGTCCTACCAGGATCCTTCCACCCTGGCACAGCAGCTGGCACTGCCCAACATTAACGGGGGAGGAGGAGGAACAACCTTTGCTTGTGCTGGGTTTTGTGGATGGGGGAGGTCCAAACACACTCTGGTCCAGGGAGACCTCGGAGCTGCAGGATCTGCAGGGGACCTGCAGGAAGGCTGGGGAGGAGCTGTTCAGAAGGGCCTGTGGGCATAGGACAAGGGGATTTGGTTTGAAACTGGAGCAGGGCAGGGTTAGGTTGGACAGCAGGAGGAAGTTCTGCACAGTGAAGGTGGGGAGAGACTGGCACAGACTGCCCAGGGAGGTGGTGGAGTCCCCATCCCTGGAGGGGTTTGAGAAGCTTGGCCTTGGAGGGTCCCTTCCAACCCAAGGCAGTGAGTGGACCTGTGCTGTCCCCAGAGAGGGTCTGTCCTGCAGGGAGCCTGCCCAGCCCCCTGGGGCTCGATGGGGCAGCTTTAGGCACCAGCAGCTGGAGGGAGGAGGAGGTTGTCCTGCTCTGGCAGGGAGACAATCACAGGCTTGGTTTGCCAGTCCAGAAAGCTGCACTTCTGAGGAGACTGCAGCAGCAGTCCCATGAGAACAGAGCTGATAAGACACTTCTGTTTGGGCTCCTGGGCAGCCCTGGGATGTGTGGGGCTGCACAGTGACCAAGGTCAAGTTTGGAGCCAGGTGCTAAAGGGAGAGCCCAAAGCCAGGCCAGCTGACCCAGGCTGGCCAACAGAACTGTTCACAGGATAAACCTCTCCCTCCCTGAGTCTGGGCACAGCTCCTGCTCCTCAATGGCCACCACCCCTGGAGGCTCTTGCCCATCGTCCAGTCCCCAGGGCCTGCTGCTCTGCTTTGGCAATGTTTGGCATCTTGCATTCACTGCTGGCAGCTCCCAGCTCCCACCACCAGCACTGGCTGAGTATAACTTTGGGCATTTGTTAATTGGTGTTAGTGCCAGGGGAGGGTAATTAACCGGGGTGGGGTTTAGCTAATCCTTTCCATTCCACACCCCTGGGGCTCTTTTCCCCATCCCTCTTTTCACTGGGGGCTGTTGGGTGACAGCAAAGCTGACTAATGCAAGCCAGGGCTTTTGTGAGGTCTCCTCCTCCTCGTCTCTTCTGTGCCCCTGCTGTGGGCCTTGAAGCCTTCAGGATGCTCTCAGCCTTCTGCACCAAGGTTGGCCACAGTGGCTGCAGAGCACCTCCTGGGCCACTGTGGCTGTGGTTGGACTTTGCTCCAAGGCTGTCATGGGACTGAGTGATGTTGCCAGGATCGGACCTGGGGCACTTAGCCTGGAAAAGAGAAGACTGAGAAGGGATTTTATCAATGCATGTAAACAGCTCAAGGATGGGGGGCATGAGGGTGGGGCTGGGATCTTCTCAGTGATGCCCAGCGATGAGACAAAGGGTACTGGGCACAAACTGGCACCCAGGAGGCTCCATCTGAACAGGAGGATAAACTCCTTTGGTGCAAGGGTGCTGGAGGCCTGGAGCAGGTTGCCCAGAGAGGTTGTGGAGTCTCCTTCTCTGCAGAGCTCCCAGCTCCCCCTGGCCACGGTGCTCCTGGGCAAGCTGCTGTGGGTGCCCTGCTGGAGCAGGGGGTTGGCCTGGGTGCGCTCCAGAGATCCCTGAATGATCTCCAGAGATCTCTGAATGATGTCCAGAGGTCCTTTCCAACCCCACCCTGCTGGGACTCTGGGACTTCTACAGCCCAGTGCTCAGTGCAGCAAATCTCACTGCCATTTTTTTTTTTTTGGAAAGTTGGTCAAAAGATGCTGAGAGGGCTGCAGCAGCTCTGCTGTGAGGACAGGCTGAGAGAGTTGGGGCTCTGCAGCCTGGAGAGGAGAAGGCTTCCAGGAGACCTTGGAGTGGCCTTCCAGGATCTGAAGGGGGCTCCAGGAGGGCTGGGGAGGGACTATTGACAGGGGCTTGGAATGGCAGGAGGAGGGGCAATGGGTTTGAACTGGCAGAGGGGAGACTGAAACTGGATGTTAGGGAGAAGTGAGGTTGGGGAGACACTGGCACAGGTTGAGGGTGGGGAGACACTGGCACAGGATGAGGGTGGGCAGACACTGGCACAGGTTTCCCAGGGAGGTGTTCAGGACCAGGCTGGATGAGACCCTGAGCCACCTGCTCTAGTGGGAGGTGTCCCTGCCTATGGCACAGGGGGCTGGAACTGGCTGAGCATTGAGGTCCCTTCCAGCCTAAACCATTCTATGGCTCTATGATTCCAGTCCCTATTGCTCAAGAGATCTGCTCCCCAAGCTCCTCTCTCCCTCCTGACCCTGCTCTTGTTCCTTCCCCAGCCGAGCTACCTACTCCTACAACACCGAGGCTCAGATTTACGCCCCCAGCAGCGCTGCCTCCTACTTCGAAGCTCAGGGAGGAGGAGGTGGAGGAGGAGCTCAGGTGACTACAGCGACATCCTCTCCTACAGCCATTCCCTCTCACAACATGGTGGGCATCACCATGGACATTGGGGGAAGTCAGATCCTCTCCAGCTCAGGAGCCTATCTCATTCATGGGGGGATGGAACACACTAGACATTCCCTGTCACATACTTCACGCTCCTCTCCAGCAACGGTATGTAGCCCTCCAGATGTTGTAGCCCTCCAGATGTTGTAGCCCTCCAGATGTTGTAGCAGCCCAGGGAGCCAGGAATGTTGAATTCCAAACGAACTGAGAATCCTTCCCTGGCTTTCTCTCTGTGTGATTTGTGTCTGTGTAACCAGCACGAGGGACAGAACAGACACTGGTGTACCACAGGCTTTTTACAGGGGGGTTGTGCTCTTCTCTCTTGCTGCTGGGCAGTCCATGATTTAAGTTCTCCACCATCAGAGGGTGGTGGAATGCCAGAGCAGGTTGCCCAGGGAGGTTGCTGAGGCCTCATCACTGCACATATTCAAAGTCAGGCTCAACAAGGCTCTGAACAACCTGCTCTAGTGGAGGATGTCTCTGCTGACTGCAGGGGGGTTGGACTGAATGAGCTTTGGAGGTCCCTTCCAACCCAAACCATTCTTTGGGGATCACTGAAATTTCACAGCCTGAAGATAAGAACAGTCTCAGGCTTTTTTTTTTGAGTATATTCCCCCAGGAGCCACATTTTGACTTTTCCAATTCCAACCAACTGTTTGTGTTTGCATTTTCTACTAAGTGCAGTGTCCAGACCCTGGGCTTGGCTCACCCCAAAATAAAGAAACCTGGAAAGAGATTTGTAATTATGGAGAGCCCTGCACAATCCCCTGTTAACAGTGATTAATTAGCACCCAGGGGATGGCAGGGGGATTGGGATCAGCTGATCTTTAAGGTCCCTTCCAACCCAAACCATTCCATGGATCTCTGGATCTATGTCAGGATGCTGATCCCAAGTGAGCAGCAAGCCAGAAGCCTTTGTCTCCATCTCCTACACCATTGTCTCTTCTGCCCAGGTTACAGAAAATGGATTTTGGGGCTGATACTGATCAAACAGAAATGTTTCCAAGCTCTCCATTGTTTTAATCATGTCACTCGAGGAAGCACAGAGTGCAGCTGTTGGGGGGAGGGTGGAGGGGTCCAAGTCTTAACCCCAAAAAGCCTTTCTGCAGCTAGAAGCTACCAGGGCTTGGATCTGAGAACCTGCCAGGCCCTTGGAGCAGCTGCTGCCTGGAGCTCAGGCTCTGGGATGCTGCTCACCTCCTGTTCCTGACTGCCCTGTGTGTGTAGAGATGTTTGTGAGTGTAATGCAGGGTGTGTGGCTGGGTGGGAGAATGGGAGCAAAGCAGGAGCAGTTCCCTGCTCAGCACTCTTGGAGATGAGGTCTTCTGCTGAGACCTCCAGCAAACTGCTGTGTCCAGCTCTGGGGCCTCAGACACAAGAGAGAGAAGGACCTGCTGCAGCGGGGCTAAAGGAGGCCACAGAGAACCTCACGGTGGGGACAGGCTGGGGGAGTTGGGGCTCTGCAGCCTGGGGAAGAGAAGGCTGCAGGGAGACCTTAGAGCTGTGTTTCAATATCTGAAAGGGACCTGCAGGCAGGCTGGGGAGAGGCTGTTCAGAAGCTGTGAACAGAGACCTCTCAGCAGCTGTGCAGCCTCTGCTGGACTCTCTCTTCCCACTCCACCTCCTGGCAGCAATCACAGCTCACTTCAAGGCACCACTGCCACCAGGCAATAGCAGCCAGAGGAGCCAAACTCTTCGTGCCAGGCACCTTCTAAGCTTCCAGCAGTCCTAAGCACCAAGCTTAACTTCCAGCCATGCAGAGAGGGAGACCTCAGAGCTGAAGGAGACCTGCAGGCAGGCTGGGGAGGGACTGTTCAGCAGGGCCTGAGGTGACAGGACAAGGGGCAAGGGTTTGGAACTGGAGCAGGGCAGAGTTAGGTTGGACAGCAGGAGGAGGTTCTGCACAGTGAGGGTGGGCAGAGACTGGCACAGGCTGCCCAGGGAGCTGCTTGAGGCCCCAGCCCTGGGGACATTCAGGATCAGCCTTGCTGTGGCCCTGGGCAGCCTGCTCTGGCTGGAAGTGTCCCTGCTGAGTTGTCAGGATGAGCTTTGAGGGTCCCTTCCAATCTGATGCAATCTGTGAAGCTGTGAGCTCTGACTGCTTAGGTTCTGCTTTCTTTTCCCACAGACTTTGGGAAGGTTGACTTGATGGATTTTGCGTCTTTGTGCCTTGAGGTTGCCTTCGATCCTGGAGTAAATGTCCTCTGCCTTAGGTGGAAGTAGCTTGAGGTGGAAGAGAAAATTCCAGATGGGCCTGGGGTTCATTTCTGGTGTGAGAGCTGAGTGTGAGTGCTTGAGCTGCTCAGAGCTGACAACCAGCATCAGACCATCTGAGTTTTGCTCCTGCTGGCTCTGCTGAAGGAAGCAGCTGCTGACGTTGTCACCTACGTGAGACTGCAGCTTGCAAAGCTGCACAGCTTTACCCTGGGGTTTGGAGTTTGGGTTGTTTATTTCCATGGTGATGGGCACCAGGTAAAAAGCTTGAGCAGAATCTGTGTCCTGTCCCATGAACAGAGTTAGTTTGTAGCTGTCTACAGGAGATAAAGCAAGAGAAGACCCCAGGAAGAGACCTTTAGGAAAATGCCTCTGAAATACATTTGCTGTAGGAAGAGACTCTCTGAAGGTATTTAACACAAAGTGTCTGTGGCTCTTGTGGAGAGGCTCAAGAAGGTGAAGCAGGACATGAAGACAGCCCAGGGACGTGTCTATTCCAGAGTCTCACCACTCTCCTGCTGAAGAACTTCTTCCTCAGCTCCAGTCTAACCCTGCTCAGCTTCCATCCCTCCCCCCTTGGCCTGTCTCTGATGAATGCTTGAGGCAGAGCTGCCCCTGAGACCTTGAGAGCAAGGAGAGTGTCTTCAGAGGAGCTGCCTCAGGAGGTCGAGGATGTTTGGTACAGCCTAAACTAAAATCTGTCAGTGTTTAGGGGACCTCATCTTGCACCTCTGCTGCAGATGTCCTGCTCCACCCAGGAGCATCTGGAGCAGGCCAGGCAGTGGCTGTGCCAACACAGCTCTCTTAGTCTTCACTTCAGTTAGGCTCTGCCTTCTGGAGACCTTCCTTGAGAGAGTCCTCAGGAGGCTGCTGAAGAGCTTTGAAGCTTTCCCTTGCAGCATTTGTGCAGGCAGGTGTGAGGCTGCCTGCTTGCTCTGACCCCTTTGCATGGGCACTGCCCCAAAGGGCACAGGCAGTGCTGCTGGGCTTGAGCAAGAAGCATTGCTCAAGGAGCAGGCTGAGGCTGCTTGAACACAGGAAGGAAACTGCTGTCTGCCCCCCCCCTCCCCGACTCATTTCCTGAAGGCTGCATCAGCAAGCAGCCCTTGGTTCCTCTTGCTGCTTGAACACTGCCTCAACCCAACCAGACCTCACCTCCAGTCCTGCTGTCCCCAGCAGGAGGAGGACACAGCTGCTGGAGAGAGGCCACAAAGATGCTGCCAGGGCTGGAGCAGCTCTGCTGTGAGCTGAGGGGGCTGGGGGGGTGCAGCCTGCAGAGGAGAAGGTTCCAGGGGGACCTCAGAGCTGCTGCCAGTGCCTGAAGGGAGCCTGCAGGAAGGCTGCAGAGGGACTTGTGCTGAGGGGGTCTGAGACAGGGCAAGGGGGAATGGTTTGGAGCTGAGGCAGAGCAGGGCGAGAGTGGAGCTGAGGAAGAAGTTGTTCAGTGTGAGGGTGGTGAGAGTCTGGCACAGGCTGCCCAGGGAGGCTGTGGCTGCCTCCTGCCTGGAGGTGTTGGATGAGACCTTGAGCAGCTGAGAGCTGTCCCTGCCCATGGCAGGGGGGGTTTGGAGCAGATGAGCTCTGAGCTCCCTCCTGACCTGAGCCGTTCTGTGGTGCTATGGAGTGGGCACTGCACGCAGTGGAAGATGAGAAGCTCCCTGGCCTGGCTCTTTCCCCCTGGCAGTGCCCCTTGCTGTGATGTTTGCATGCCAGCCAATAACTCCTCTGCAGCTTCACCCCTCAGGGCTGTGCCTCAGCTCTCTGCCTCTTTCACCTGCCTGTTGACAGAAAGCATTAATCATTCAAATATTAATGAAAGGGGTAAATAATCCTGGCTGTTGCTAACTGTCTGATTTTCCTTTCTTTTTCCTTTTTTTTTTTTAATTTATTTTATTTTTCCCCTTTTTTGTTGTTGTTTTTTCCCCCTCCCCTCCCTCTGCACATCTCTCTGTAGCTTGAAATGGCGATTGAAAACCTCCAAAAAAATGAAGGGATTACATCACACAAAAGCAGTTTGCTCAACAGCCATGTAAGTGACCATCCAGGGTTTACAACTTTCCTTTGGGTTTTAGGTTTGGTTTTTATCCTGCCCCTTCTTTGCCAGTGGCATCCAGTGCCCAGTGATAGGACAAGGAGAAATGGAGATGGGCTGGAGCACAGCAGGTCCCGCTCAGCAGGAGGAGAAGGTTCTGATAGCTCTGCAGTGTGATCCATGGCTGCTGGAGTTGTGCTCTGGAGCTGCTGTCTGTGTTCCCATCAGCTTTTGAAACGTGAGGCCACACCTGCAGTGCTGGGTCCAGTTCTGGGCTCCCCGGTTCAAGGGAGCTGCTGGAGAGAGTCCAGGGGAGGCTGCAGAGCTGCTGAGGGGCCTGGAGCAGCTCTGTGAGGAGCAGAGGCTGAGAGCCCTGGGGCTGAGAGCCTGCAGGAGGGCAGCCCCAGAGGGCAGCTGAGGAATGGTCAGCAAGAAGTAAAGGGGCTGTGGGAGGCAAGAAGCTGAGACCAGACTCTTGCTCAGTGGTGCCCAGGGCCAGGCCAAGGGGCAATGGGCACACACTGGAAGCTGTTCCAGGAAGTTCCATCTGAGCAGAAGGAGAAACTCCTTTGGTGTGAGGGTGCTGGAGGCTGCTCAGAGAGGTTGTGGAGTCTCCTTCTCTGCAGAGCTTCCAACCCTCCTTGGATGCTTTCCTGGGTGACCCTGCTTTGACAGGGAGCTTGGGCTGGATCATCTCCAGAGGTCCCTTCCAACCCCTCCACACTGTGATGCTGTGACACAAATCCCACAGGCAGCACATCCCAAGAGCCTGCTCCTCTAAAAGCCTTTCCTGCTCTTGCCATGCCTCAAGGAAGGGCACAGCTGGTACAGAGCTGTGCTGAACCACATTTGCTCACCCTCTGGCTTCTCACCCTGCCCAGGATTTCCCTGCTCTGTGCAGTTCCCACTCTTCTGCTGAGCCTTCTGCACCCTGGTCTCTGGCTCCCGTGCAGTAACTCCTAACAACAAGCACCTTGCTTGGGGGAGGTTTGAAGGTTCTCATTCAAGTCCTGTTGGAAGTTATAGGAGGTTGGAGTGAGTCTGATGTTGGCTTGGTCTGAGAGAGAGGAAATCCCTCAACTGAAAATGGCTCAATGGAGGGAGAGATGCCAGAGGTGTCAGTGCAGGGGCCAGAAGGTGTTTTGTGTCACTGCTCATCTCAGGAGGTGTTTTCACAGTTATTGGTACCCAGATCAAGTAATGAAGTGGAGAATTTGAGACCCCAAAAGTTCCCCAAGTGAAAATGCTGAACCTTTGGGGCTGAAAGAATTGGGGAGTGTTCAGCCTGTAGAAGAGAAAGCTGCAGGGAGACCTTGGAGCTGCATTTCAATATCTGAAGGGGACCTACAGGCAGGCTGGGGAGGGGCTGCTCAGAAGGGCTTAAGGTGATAGGATGAGGAGCAAGGGTTTGGAACTGGAGTAGGGCAGAGTTAGGTTGGGCAACAGGAGAGTAGGAGAGTGGTGGAACACTGGCACAGGCTGCCCAGGGTTGTGCTTGAGGCCCCATCCCTGGAGCCACTCAGGGTCAGCCTTACTGTGTCCCTGGGCAGCCTGCTCTGGCTGGAGGTGTCCCTGCTGCCTGCAGGGGCTTGGACAAAGATGCCCTTGGAGGGTCCCTCCCAACCCAGTGCAGTCTGTGACTCTGAAAGGAGGCAGCTGCTGGAGTAGGAGTGGAGGGCACTCAGGCATGGGGCAGCTTCCACACCCTTGAGCCTGGTTACATCCCACTGCTTTCAGCCCAGGCTTGGGCTTGGGCTCTGTGTTGCTGGGAGCTGCTGTGGCTGATGGAGGTTGGGATCCACAGCCCCAGTCTGCCTTGCCACTGACCTGGGGTGCCTCAGGTGCCTCTCTGGATGGAGGGGGAGGTCTTCAAGATGTCCATCCCAAACGTCCCTAAGGACAACAGAAAAGCTGTTTCCAGAGCGCTTGACTGGAGTCCTTTGGTCCATCTCCCTCCTTCCAAGATCCACTGAGCTCTCATTTTATAGACACTGAAGTGATTTAACCAACCAGAGGAGATTTTTTTTTTTTTTTGGGAGGTTGCTCTTTTTGCTTGTCAGTTCCTGTGCTGGTGTTGTGTGCTGGGCCTGCCCTTTCTGGGGTAAATAATTGATGTTGCCAACTTGGATCAACAGACATGTCAGAAGCAGCTCAGGCATCAACTCTGACTACTAGAAGGACCCCTCTGATTTTGCAGGTTGCATTTGCTTGTGAAGGGAACACTTTGAGCCATGCCAATCCTCACCTCCAGAAGGGCTTTGCAGCCTGGTTGGTTTCCTTTCCTCTTTAGGCAATGTCTCAACATCTTTATCCTTGGATGAAAAAAACAAACAACAACTTCTTGCAGCTTGGATTTTGGCTCTGCAGGAGTTGAACCGAATCCGCAGTGGACTCGGAGCCAGCAGGTGGAGTCTGCTTGAGTGCTCTTGCAAGAACCTGAGTGTGGTTGCATTCTGGGGCTTGGGGGGTCCATAAATTAACTCCTGTCAATTAATTACTCAGCCTGCAGTCCTCTTGAGCTGTCAGTGTCAGATGGGGCTCTTCTGCCGTGGAAGCACCGACTGCTGTTTGCCACAGCTCCTCCCAGCCTCTTTAGACTTTTATCTTCTTGTTTGTTTGTGTTTTCCACCCATAAAGCTCCAGTGGTTGTTGGACAACTACGAGACAGCTGAAGGTGTCAGCCTGCCCAGGAGCTCTCTCTACAACCACTACCTGAGGCACTGCCAGGAGCACAAACTGGACCCAGTGAACGCTGCCTCCTTCGGCAAGCTGATCCGGTCGGTGTTCATGGGGCTGAGAACTCGGCGCCTGGGAACCAGGTGGGGATGGCAAAACTCCTCCTGCACCTCCTGTCACACCTATGAGAGCCTGAGAGGGGCCTGCAAGGATGCTCAGAGGGCTGCAGCAGCTCTGCTATGAGGACAGGCTGAGAGAGTTGGGGCTCTGCAGCCTGGAGAGGAGAAGGCTTCCAGGAGACCTTGGCGTGGCCCTGTAGGATCTGAAGGGGGCTACAAGAAAGCTGGGGAGGGACTCTGTAGGCTGTCAGGGAGGGACAGGACTGGGGGGAATGGAACAGAGCTGGAAATGGGTAGAGTCAGCCTGGATGTTAGGAAGAAGTTGTTCAGCAAGAGGGTGGTGAGAACCTGGCAGGAGTTGCCCAGGGAGGTGGTGGAAGCCTCATCCCTGGAGGTGTTTAAGGCCAGGCTGGATGAGGCTGTGGCCAGCCTGAGCTGGTGTGAGGTGTCCCTGGGCATGGCAGGGGGTTGGAGCTGGATGGTCCTTGTGGTCCCTCCCAGCCCTGGCTGGTTCTGTGATTCTGTGATTCTCTGCACTGCCCAAGCAAGCCTGGAGTCAGTTGCAGAGCTTCACATCCCAGCCCTCCCGCGGTGAGCTTGCCCTGAGCACTTTCCCTGCTGCTGCTCCCAGGGGGAACTCCAAGTACCATTACTATGGGATCCGCCTGAAGCCGGAGTCGCCGCTGAACCGCCTGCAGGAGGACACTCAGTACATGGCCATGAGGCAGCAGCCCATCCACCAGAAGCAGAGGTTGGTGCTCCCAGCATCTTGGAGATCACTGCCCCCAGTGCTGCCATGGGCAAGGATCCTTGCCCAATGAATGCTACAGAAGGAAAAACTTTGTCAGTGTGAGGCTGGCAGAGCCCTGGAGCAGGGGAGGCTGTGGAGTCTCCTTCTCTGGAGTGATTCCAGCCCCACCTGGATGTGTTCCTGTGTGACCCTTCCTTAGCAGGAGGGTTGGACTCAGTGCTCTCCAGAGGTCCCTTCCAATCTCTACCATTCTGGGATTCTCTGATTCTTTCTTGTTTCTGCTGGCACCTTGAGCAGGCTTCTTAACCCCTTTAACTCCATCCTGGAGAGTGCTTTGCCAAAGGAGCTTCTCATGTTCCCCCTCTGCTTGAGGCAGTGACAGAAACAAGCCCTCAAACTGCTGTCCCTGAGTGTCACCTCCTGTATCCCATGCTGCCCACCATGCTGTGCTCCTGCCTGTGTGAATCCCAAGCATTCTCTCCACACAGGTACAGACCAGCTCAGAAGATGGATGGGGTGGCAGAGAGTGGCTCCAGCAGCAACCTGCACACTACTCCTGAGCAATCAGTCGCTGCCCAAAGTCAGCACCACCAGCAGTTCATAGGTGAGGAGACTGCTTTGGTGCCTTAGGTGGCTGATGCCTAGGCTTGGAGCTTTAAGGCCTGGCAGTACTGCATTTGTTTGCTCTTCTGGTAGCTCTAGAGTGTGATCCATGGCTGCTGGAGTTGAAATGTGAGGCCACATCTGCAGTGTTGCCTCCAGTTCTGGGCTCCCCAGTTCAAGGGAGCTGCTGGAGAGAGTCCAGGGGAGGCTGCTGAGGGGCCTGGAGCAGCTCTGTGAGGAGCAAAGGCTGAGAGCCCTGGGGCTGAGAGCCTGCAGAAGAGCAGCCCCAGAGGGCAGCTGAGCAGTGCTCAGCAAGAGCTGAAGGGACCACAGGGGGCAAGAGGCTGGGGCCAGACTCTGCTCAGTGGTGCCCAGGGCCAGGCCAAGGGGCATTGGGCACAGACTGAGCAGGAGGAGAAATTTGTTTGGTGTGAGGGTGCTGGAGGCCTGGAGCAGGCTGCCCAGAGAGGTTGTGGAGGCTCCTTCTCTGCAGAGCTTCCAACCCTCCCTGGGCATTGTGCTCCTGGGCAAACTGCTGTGGGTGCCCTGCTGGGGCAGGGGGTTGGGCTGGTGAGCTCCAGAGGTCACTTCCCACCCCACCAGACTGGGATCTCCATTCCAAAGGCTGCAGAACCTGTCCAGCTACTGTAGGTGACCCACACTGCCCACGAGTCCTGCCTGAGTGCTGCAAGCTCTCCCCACCCCTTCCCATCCTTTGTTTCCCAGATGTGACCCATGTCTTCCCTGAGTTCCCAGCCCCTGACCTGGGGAATGTCCTGGTCCAAGAGGGGGTCACCATGAATGATGTGAAGGCTCTGCAGCTGCTCTACCGCCGGCACTGCGAGGTGAGCACCTTGAGTTGTTTGCTAACTGCTGGGGGCACTGAGCTGCCTCTCACAGCTCAGGCAGTGCACTTGAGGGCAGCTGGCATCCTGTGACCTGCTTTTATGCCTTTATTCCTTGAGGAGGTTGAGCTCTTCTCCCTAGCATCAGGTGACAGAAGGAGTGAAATGTCCTGAGATTGTGCCAGGGGAGGGTTAGGTTGGAGATGAGGAAAAGTCAGGGACTGGCAGGGGCTGCCCAGGGAGGTGGTGGAGTGCCCATGCCTGCAGGTGTTCAAGAAAGGTGTGGCCATGGCACTTGGGGCCAGGGTTTGGTGGCCATGGAGGTGTTGGGTTGGAGGTTGGACTGCTTGACCTTGGAGGTCTTTCCACCTGAAACATTCTGATGATTCTGTGCTAAACCAAGGCCCTCTCTGCTCTTTTTCTTGTCCATTATTTGGTCACAGTGGCAGCAGAGGACATTTCTCCCCACCCCAGGTACCAGGGTGGCAGCAGAGCAGCTAACCTGCCCTTGCTCTTTCTTGGCAGGCTACTTTGGATGTTGTCATGAACCTTCAGTTCCATTACATTGAGAAACTGTGGCAATCCTTCTGGAATCCTAAAACTGCATCCAGTGAGGCCTCTGCAGCTCTGCCTTCCAGGTATGCTGCTGTGCTCTGGGGATCTCCAGAGGCTTTGAGTTTGAGGTGGGATTTTAAAACTCCAGGAAGCAGTTTCAGCTCCAGGAGCCATATGGAGGCTTTGGAAGACCTTAGAGGATTTAATTCCTGCAGAATCATTGCAGAGAGGGTCAGGAGTGTTTTAAGAGCAGGATGACCACACAAAGGTCAGAGGAAATCTGCTCTGATTATGTGCAGCTACCTGGAAGAAGCTTGGAGCAAGGTAGGGCTTGGTCTCTTCTCCTTAAGACATAGGATGACAGGAAAGGGCCTCAAGTTGCACCAGGGAAGGTTTAGGTTGGACATTAAAAGAAGCTTCTTCACTTCAGGGGCTCTCAAACACTGGCACAGGCTGCCCAGGGAGGTTGAATCCTGTCCCTGGAGGTGTTTCAAAGCTGCAGAGCTGTGGTGCTGAGTGCCATGGTTTAGTCCCAGCCTTGGCTCAGTCAGAGAGAGGTTGGAGTGGATCCTCTGAAGGGTCTTTTCCAACCCAATCCATTCTATGAGTCTCTGATGTAATGCACAGAAAATCCCTTCCAGATTTCCAGTTCCCAGTGCAGTGTTTGAGCAGTGTCTGCTCTGCTCTGGCAGTGCATTAGGACTTTGATTTTCTTGGAACCAGCCAAGCCTTTGCTTGCTGAAGTGACCTTACTGCAGCTCAGCCCCCACCTACACATGACCATGAGTGTGTGGAGGGCAACCAAGGCCAGCAGCAGGCAGGAGGGTGAAGGCAGGGAGAACAAGCACCAGGAGGTGGGAAAATGGTAGTCAGAGAGGTCAAACATCACCTCCATGGATGGGGAGGTGCTTGCAGAGCCAGACAGGACGTGCCCAGAGGATGATTTCTGCTTTTGAAAGAAGCTTTCATGTTTCTTTCAAACCTGAGTGAAAGAAGCTTCTGCTGAAGGGTGAGGTTGGGAAGAGTGAGAGCACTGAGGGCACAACTGCTGCTGACACTGCCTCCCTCCTCCTCCTCCTGCAGTGAAGAAGAGCACGATGGGAGCCTCCCAAAAGACAAGCTGATTGCGCTGTGCAAGTATGAACCCATCCTCAAATGGATGAGAAGCTGTGACCACATCTTGTACCAGGCCCTGGTGGAGATCCTCATCCCAGATGTGCTCAGGCCAGTGCCCAGTGAGTGTCCTGCAGCTAAAGAGCCTGTGGGGGAAAGGGGATGGGGTCAGACTCCTGTCAGTGGTGCCCAGTGGTGGGACAAGGGGCATTGGGCACAGACTGGCACCCAGGAGGTTCCATCTGAGCAGAAGGAGAAACTTGTTTGGTGTGAGGGTGCTGGAGGCCTGGAGCAGGCTGCCCAGAGAGGCTGTGGAGTCTCCTTCTCTGCAGAGCTTCCAACCCACCCTGGGCATTGTGCTCCTGGGGAAGCTGCTGTGGGTGCCCTGCGGGGGCAGGGGCTTGGACTGGCTGAGCTCCAGAGGTCCCTTCCCCCCCCTCCATGCTGGGATTGTGAGATTCTATAACAAGAAGAGACATAAGGAAAGTTCAGGCACCAGCATTAGAAAAGAAGGAACATTGGAGCACATCTCTGGGCCCAGCTGATTTCTCCATGCCCAGAGCTAACCAGAGCAGACCCATGCTGGAAAGTGCTGCCCCAGGCTGCTGTGGGAGAGCCTTTCTAATGCTGCAGCCTCTCTGCAGGCACCCTGACACAAGCCATCAGGAACTTTGCCAAGAGCCTGGAAGGGTGGCTGATGAATGCCATGAGTGAATTCCCCCCCCAGATTGTGCAGATCAAGGTAAGCAGCAGCACACTCTGGGCTGGGATCTGAAGTCTCTTGTGTGTGCTTGGAGCAGCTTTCCAGAGGGACTGGAGACCACTGCTGGGCTTTGGCCTCCTTACTCTGGGCTTGGGTGGTGTCATCAACCCAGATCAGGAGGGGCAGGAATGATGTCAGAGGGGTGGAGTTGGGAACTTGCACGCTGAAGAAGCAGCTGCTGAACTGCTCTGAAAGCAGCTTAGGAGGCTGGAGGATGGAAAATGAACTTTAGTCCATGCAGTGCTCCAGGCTTGGGGCAGAGTGGCTGGAAAGCATCCCAGCAGAAGAGGACCTGGGGGTGCTGGGAGAGCAGCTGAACGTAAGCCAGGGTGTGCCCAGGTGGCCAAGAAGGCCACGGGCATCCTGGCCTGGATCAGCAGTGGTCAGCAGGAGCAGGGAAGGGATCCTGCCCTGTCCTCAGCACTGGTGAGGCCACACCTGGAATCCTGGGATCAGTGCAAGGACATTGAGGGGCTGGAGCAGGTCCAGAGAAGGGCAATGAAGCTGGAGAAGGGCTGGGGAGGAGCAGCTGAGGGAGCTGGGGGTGTGCAGCCTGGAGCAGAGGAGGCTGAGGGCAGAGCTCATTGCTCTCTGCAGCTCCCTGAGAGGAGGCTGCAGCCAGCTGGGGTTGGAACAAGAGGAAGTGGCCTCAGGTTGCCCCAGAGGAGGTTTGGATTGGAGATAAGAAGAAACTTCTTCACTTTCAAGCTGTCAAAGACTGGCAGAGGGTCCTGAGGGAGGTGGTTAAATCCCCATCCCTGGAGGGGTTTCAGAGGGGCAGAGCTGTGGTGCTGAGTGCCATGGCTCAGCCCCAGCCTGGGCAGAGTCACAGAGTGCTCAGAGCTCAGCACGGAGCAGCATTGCCAGCTGGGTGGGCTGCTGCTGATGGGTGTCCTGTGTTGCAGGTGGGGGTGGTGAGTGCCTTTGCACAGACCCTGAGGAGATACACCTCCCTCAACCACCTGGCCCAGGCTGCCCGGGCAGTGCTGCAGAACACCTCCCAGATCAACCAGATGCTGAGCGACCTCAACCGCGTCGACTTCGCCAACGTCCAGGTAGCTCCTGGGCTCTTCCCCCAGGTCACCTCACAGCTGCATTTCAATCCAGGGCAGGTCTAGGCTGGGTGTTAGGAGGAAGTTCTTCACAGAGAGGGTGATTGGCACTGGAATGGGCTGCCCAGGGAGGTGGTGGAGTCACCATCCCTGGAGGTGTTCAAGAACAGACTGGATGGACACTTAGTGCCATGGTCTGGTGATTGGGTAGGGCTGGGGGATAGGTTGGGCTGGGTGAGCTTGGAGCTCTCTGCCAACCTGGGTGATTCTGTGATTCTATGATAGAAAGAAGTTTTGACAGTGAGGGTGGTGAGACACTGGCACAGGTTGCCCAGGGAGGTGTTCAAGGTCAGGTTGGACAAGGCCTTGAGTGACCTGTTGTAGTGGGAGATGCCCCTGCCTATGGCAGGGGGTTGGAACTGACTGAGCTTTGAGGTCCCTTCCAACCAAACCCATTCTGTGATTCTAATATCTGAAGGGGACCTACAGGAAGGCTGGGGAGGAGCTGTTCAGAAGTGCCTATGAGGACAGGATGAGGACAGGATGAGGATTGGATGCATTCTGGTCTGGAGTCCTTCTGGTAGATTCAAAACTAAGCTGAATTCCTGAGTTGGGATGCAGCAGGCTTGGCATGAGTCACTGTCAACCCTTCTTTCTGAGCAGGAACAAGCCTCGTGGGTGTGCCAGTGTGAGGAGGGCATGGTGCAGAAGCTGGAGCAGGATTTCAAGCTCACCCTGCAGCAGCAGAGCTCTCTGGACCAGTGGGCCAGCTGGCTGGACAACGTCGTCACTCAAGTCCTGAAGCAGCACGAGGGCAGTCCCAGCTTCCCCAAGGCAGCCAGGCAGTTCCTCTTGAAGTGGTCCTTCTACAGGTACATTTTCTGCCTCCTCTGGAGGTGCTTCTGCACTGGGCTTAGGGCTTGCTGGAGAAGCCAAGGCCAAAGTGTTTCCCCTCACACTGCAGTTCTGCCTTGGTAGAGAAGGCAGCATTGTGTCTGCTGTATCCTTTCATACTCCATCACTTCTTGAAGTGCTTTGACACTCATGGGTCAGAGGCAGGAGCAGAGCACCGAGTTCCACAGCATCTTCAGGGGCACAAAACCCCTGCAGAATCCTAGACTGGCCCAGGTTGGAAGGGATCCTCAGAGATCATCTTCTTGACTGGAAGGGTCCCAGAGCCCTGGCACAGGCTGCCCAGATCAAAGATCACATTGGGTGCTTCTGTGCCTCCACAACCTCCCTGGGCAGCCTGTGCCAGTGTCTCACCACCCTCACTTCCTCCTACCCTCCAGTTTCAGTCTCCCCTCTGCCAGTCCAAACCCATTCCCCCATCTCCTGTCATCAATTGTCCCTCCCCAGCCCTCCCACAGCCCACTTCAGACCTTGGCAGGCCACTCCAAGCTCTCCTGGAAGCCTTCCCCAGGCTGCAGAGCCCCAACCCTCTCAGCCTGTCCTCACTTCCCTCCCCAGCTCCATGGTGATCCGGGACCTGACCCTGCGCAGCGCTGCCAGCTTTGGCTCCTTCCACCTGATCCGGCTGCTCTACGACGAGTACATGTTCTACCTGGTGGAGCACCGCGTGGCACAGGCCACCGGCGAGACGCCCATCGCCGTCATGGGAGAGGTGAGGCTGCCCAGGCACCTCCTGCTGCTCAGGAGGGAGCTTGTTCCTGTGTGTTTTAGGAACAGCTCTTAACAGTGGCAGCAAAACCACAACCTCCCTGCCCACTGAACGGCATTTCCACATGGCCCCACAAAGCCATTTTGTCCGAGAGATGTCTTTGCATTGAGTCATGGAGTCATGGAACCACAGAGTCATGGAACCATAGAGTCATGGAATCATGGAACCATAGAGTCATGGAATCACAGAATCAGAATCACAGCATCATAGAATCAGAGAATCATAGAATGGTAGGGTTGGAAGGGACCTCAAAGATCATCTAGTTCCAACTGAGGGTGCTGAGAGGACTGAGAGGCTGAGGGACCTGGGGCTGAGAGTCTGGAGAGGAGAAGGCTGAGAGGGGATTTGATCAATGTTTATCAATAGCTGAGGGCTGGGGGTCAGGAGTGGGGGACAGGCTCTGCTCACTGCTGCCTGGGATAGGACAAGCAGCAATGGATGGAAGCTGCAGCACAGGAGGTTGCAGCTCAGCACAAGGAGAACTTCTTGCCTGGAAGGGTCCCAGAGCCCTGGCACAGGCTGCCCAGAGAGGCTGTGGAGTCTCCTTCTCTGGAGCCTTTCCAGACCTGTCTGGATGTGTTCTGTGTGCCCTGAGCTGCATTGTCTGGTCCTGCTCTGGCAGGGGTTGGACTGGATGAGCTCTTTGGGTCCCTTCCAGCCCCTGACATCCTGGGATCCTGTGAGCCTGTGATGACAGAGATCACCATGCCCTGCCAGGCAGCAGCCATCTCCCCCATGAACCATGAGATAAGGCAGGTGAAGAGATAAGAAGTGAGGGGAGGAAAGGCAGGGAGGAGAAGGGAGGAGGATCAGCCAGGTGCTGCCTTTTAAGCTATGACACCAGAGGACAGAGCAGAATAACAATATTGAAGTGCCCTGGGCCAGGTCCTTCCCCCTGGGATCTACCTCTGTCCCCATGGCTTTGTGAAGGGAGACTCAGGAGCCCTCCAACTCCCACACCCTGCAGGCCACCCCCAGAGAGCCACAGCCCCAAGTGGTGCCTTTGCTGCACAAACCACCCTGGCACAGTCACACAACTACCAAGTGCTAAAGGGTTGGGAGGGACCTCCAGAGGTGAGCCAGTCCCAGCCCCCTGCCAGAGCAGGGGCACCCAGGGTAGGTCACTCAGGAACACATCCAGGGTGTTTGGAATAGCACCAGAGAGGGAGACTGCAGAAGCCCCCTGGGCAGCCTGCTCCAGGGTTCTGCCACCCTCACAGTGACAAAAGCTTTCCTCAGGTTTCCATGGAACTTCCATGCCTCAGCTTCCACCATTGCCCCTTGCCCTGCTGGCATCACCCAGCAGAGCCTGGCTCTGTCCTCTGGGCACCCACCCTGCACATCTATATAAACATGATGAGGTCCTCCTGTTTCCATAAACAACTTTGCTGAAGGATTTTCTGAGCTGTCTTGAGGGCCTGCATCAAGGATCTGCAACTGGTTGATCCTTGAAGGTCTTTGAGCATCTTCCATCCTAGCTCACTCCTGCCTAAGCTGATTGGTCCTGGGGCAGCTGAGCATCAGCTGAGCTTTGGAGGTCTGGAGGAGGGAGGAGAATCTCCCTACTTCTGTCAGAGAATCCCCAAATCTCAGTATGGAGGGGTGGGAAGGGACCTCTGGAGCTCAGCAGTCCAACCCCTGCCCCAGCAGGGCACCCACAGCAGCTTGCCCAGGAGCACAATGCCCGGGGCGGGCTGGAAGCTCTGCACAGAAGGAGACTCCACAACCTCTCTGGGCAGCCTGCTCCAGGCCTCCAGCACCCTCACACCAAGCAAGTTTCTCCTCCTGTTCAGGTGGCACCTCCTGGGTGCCAGTGTGTGCCCATTGCCCCTTGTCCTCTCCCTGGGCACTGCTGAGCAGAGCAGATGCCAGCTTGCATGTCTGCAGTGAGCCTCCCTCATTGTGTGACTCTCTNGGTCACTCAGGAACACATCCAGGGTGTTTGGAATAGCACCAGAGAGGGAGACTGCAGAAGCCCCCTGGGCAGCCTGCTCCAGGGTTCTGCCACCCTCACAGTGACAAAAGCNGCGCTGCTGGACAAAGGTACCTGCTCTGCTCCCGGGCACTGCTGCTGGGTGGGTGCTGTGGGAGGGGGAACCTGCTGCTGGGGGCAGCGGGGGACAGCCAGCACTGATGCCGAGGCCTGTCCCTTGCAGATGACATCAGTGACCTGGGCAGCGAGGTGGAGGCGGAGCCGCGGAGGCAGCCGCTGGTGAAACGAGAGCGCAGCGACCCTGGGCACTCCCTGCAGGAGATCTGACACTGGCACTGGCACTGGCACTCTGCTCCTCCGTGGCTGGCTGGGGACACCCAGGGCCAGGTTGGATGGTGACAAACCTGAGCCTCCTGGGTCTGCGTCGTTAGTGCCTCTTAGCTTCTCTTTATGTTTACTTGTGTTTGAGGATGGGCTCCGGGGGTGAGCCCAGGCAGGTGTTGGCACAGGGTGAGTTTGGCCACCTGCTTCCCTCCAGCGTGGCCACTGGTGGGGGGGTGAAGGTCCAGCAGCTGCTACCCAGCGATGGAAGCCTCCGTGGGCAGCAGTGGAGTGGATGTGCCTGCCTGGCAGGGGCTGTCCTCTCCTGCCTCAGCCAGGTGGGCAAAGGAGGCTTTTGGTTTCTTTTCAGTGGGTTCCTTCCCCACTTCCCAGACTTCACTGTGATACAAACCTGAACCAAGCAGTGCCCAAGAAGAAAGGAGAACAGCTGAGCCTCCTCCAGCCCCTCCAGACAGCCTGTCCTGGCTCTGACCCTGCCAACTCACTCCTACCAGGGGGCACAGGACAGGCTCTTGTACCCAGCTGGGGAGAGGGCTCCAGGCAGCACATCCACCTGCTCCCAGTGGAGTGGGGCACCTGTGTGAGTGGGAGTGGCACCTGTGTGACATGGGGTGATGTGTGTGACATGGGGTGACACCTTTGTGACGTGAGGTGGCACCTGTGTGATGTGGGGTGGTACCTGTGTGACATGGGGTGACACCTTTGTGACGTGGGGTGGCACCTGTGTGACGTGGGGTGACACCTGTGTGACGTGGGGTGGCACCTGTGTGACGTAGGGTGACACCTTTGTGACGTGGGGTGACACCTGTGTGACGTGGGGTGACACCTGTGTGACATGGGGTGACACCTGTGTGATGTGGGTTGACACCTGTGTGACGTGGGGTGACACCTGTGTGACGTGGGGTGGCACCTGTGTGACATGGGGTGACGTGTGTGACGTGGGGTGACACCTTTGTGATGTGGGGTGGCACCTGTGTGACATGGGGTGACGTGTGTGACGTGGGGTGACGTGTGTGACATGGGGTGACACCTTTGTGACGTGGGGTGACACCTTTGTGACGTGGGGTGGCACCTGTGTGACATGGGGTGACATGGGGTGACACCTGTGTGACATGGGGTGACGTGTGTGCCATGGGGTGACACCTGTGTGTCTGGGAGTGACGTGTGTGTGCCCCAGGTGACATCCATGTGTCTGGGGGTGACACCTCTATCTTCTGGGGCTACCTGAGCACAGTTCCCACCTGCTCCAGTGCCTCCCAGCTGCTGTCCCATCACTGCTCCACAGCTGCTGCTGGGACACTCTCAGGCCAGCTCAAGATACCAAAGGACTCTGAGGAAGCAGCCAGCTGGTCACGCTGCCCTCTGATGCCCATGGTTGCCCCCGGGCCATCCCCATCCTCACCAGAGTACCCAGGCAAAGGGGACCTGCTCCTGTGTCCTGGGATCCCTAAAATCCTGGGTCAGTGTCCTGCTAAAATGCTGCAGGTGGCAGCAGCTGCCCACGGGGCTGCATCTGGAGCCAGGCTGTGTGACTGCAGTGCCTTAGGGTGGGCAAGGTGCCCGCTCCCCCCCAGCACAGCCCAGGCTCTGAGGAAGCAGCAGGCAGAGGCTGTCCCAGGCCAGGCTGTGCCCAGGGTGACGTTTCCCTGAGGATGTCCTCACCTTCTCCCACAGCCTCCTGGCAGTGGTGGTGGCTCTGATGAGGCTGAGCTGGCAGAGCTTCTGCCCTGGCTCTCCATGCCCTGAGGGGTCTGGGCTGAGGTGGCCTCTGGGGCAGAGGAAGGAGAAGTGGAAACTGCAGAAACAAAGCCCCGGGGCAGAGATGTCTCTGAATAAAGGCTGGGGCAGAAAGAGCTTTTATTGTCCTGCTGCTGTCTAATGATGCAGTGTTTGGGGTGAGCTTCTCCAGGGGTCTCCTGGACAGCTGCAGATCAGAATCTGCTGTCCTGAGGCATGAGAGACCCCTTCAGATGGTCCTGAGGGAGCTGGGACACTTCCATGTAGCTAATGGCAAGGCAAAGACAGTTTGTGTGTGTGTGTGTAGTGGCACCTCCTACCCCCTTCCTGCCTGTGCTGGTGTCTGTCTGGGTGATGTCTGCCTGTCAGTGTCTCCTATCCAAGCAGCAGGAGCCAAGTGAGGAAGCTGGCACTGGATTTCCCTGTAAATAACTGCAGTGAGTCCCCCCCGGGTCAGAGCTTCACATCTTGCTGACCCCAACAGCACCCAACTGAGCAACCGAGCCTGAGCCTCCCCTGCTCCCACCNCAGCCCAGGCTCTGAGGAAGCAGCAGGCAGAGGCTGTCCCAGGCCAGGCTGTGCTCAGGGTGATGTTTCCTGGGGTATGTCCTCACCTTCTCCCATGGCCTCCTGGCAGTGGTGGTGGCTCTGATGAGGCTGAGCTGGCAGAGCTTCTGCCCTGGCTCTCCATGCCCTGAGGGGTCTGGGCTGAGGTGGCCTCTGAGGCAGAGGAAGGAGGGGTGGAAACTGCAAAAACAAAGCCCCAGGGCAGAGATGTCTCTGTGAATAAAGGCTGGGGCAGAAAGAGCTTTTATTGTCCTGCTGCTGTCTAATGATGCAGTGTTTGGGGCGAGCTTCTCCAGGGGTCTCCTGGACAGTTGCAGATCAGAGAATCTGCTGTCCTGGGGCATGAGAGACCCCTTCAAATGGTACTGAGGTAGCTGGGACACTTCCATGTAGCTAATGGCAAGGCAAAGACAGTTTGTGTGTGTGTGTGTAGTGGCACCTCCTACCCCCTTCCTGCCTGTGCTGGTGTCTGTCTGGGTGATGTCTGCCTGTCAGTGTCTCCTATCCAAGCAGCAGGAGCCAAGTGAGGAAGCTGGCACTGGATTTCCCTGTAAATAACTGCAGTGAGTCCCCCCCGGGTCAGAGCTTCACATCTTGCTGACCCCAACAGCACCCAACTGAGCAACCGAGCCTGAGCCTCCCCTGCTCCCACCCAGTGCCATCTGAACTTCAGCTGCTGCCTTGGCTCCTCTCTGCAGCTGCTGCCAAGGCAACCTGGCACCTGCTGCTCACCGTGGACCTGGCAATCCAGATGCTCTGGAGCTCTGCAGCAGCCTGGATAAGCACCAACCCCCCCACCCCTCCCCAAATGTGCACACAGCTCCCAGCTACACCTGAACAGCAATAAACATGTCCCCAGCGCTCAGGCCTGCACCCCAGGCGTTGTGGTCCCTTTTCTTCCCTCAGGAGCTCAGCTGGAGGCTGCAGCCTCAGGGGCAGGTGCAGGATCTGCCCAGGACACTCCAGCTCAAGAGGTTTTGGCCAAGGGGCTGCAGGAAGGCAGGACCAGCACAGGGAGTGCAATAAAACACATCCCTGGAGGTGTTTCAGAGGAGGCTGCATGAGGCACTTGGTGCCAGGGGTCAGTTAATTAGCAGGGTTAGGTGATAGGTTGGACTGGAGGATCTCAGAGGTCTTTTCCAAGGTTAATTCTGTGACCCTGTGAGTTTGGTAGGGGTAAAAATGCTCCTCCCCAGGCTCTCAGCCCCCTGCCTCTCAGCATTTCCACCTCACAGAGCTGCTCCAGGCCCCTCAGCAGCTGTGGAGCCTCTGCAGGACTCTCTCCAATAGTTCCCTGTCTGCTGAACTGGTGAGCCCAGGACTGGAGGCAGTACTGCAGATGTTGCCTCAGCAGGGCAGAGCAGAGGGGCTTCAACCTCCTGAGCCTCCCTGGTCTGCTGCCCACACTCTTCCTCATGCACCCCAGGAGCCCATTGGTCTCCTTGCCCATGAGGGCTCATTGCTGGCTCTGGGACTTGTCCCCCAGCACTCCATGGAGCTGCTTCCCCCAGGTCAGACACATCCATCTTTGACTCACCTCTGGCTCCTCTAGACCAGCAAACCCCTGAGTCCTGTGGGACTGAGATGGCAGCGTGAGGAGCTGCCAAGCTTGGGCCATGAGACCTCAGTGAAGGACAGCAGGAGCCAGGCTGCCTGCATGGCCCTGGGCTGCCTGCCAGGAACAGGAGCACCCATGGGCAGGGGCAGGAGCACCCACAGGTGGGCCAAGGCTGGTTTGTACACGATGCCAGTTGAAAGACAACCGAGATGGGAGTGTTGGGTGGGGGTTAAGGCCTGCAGTGTCCTGGCTGGCAGTGGACCTACAGATTCAAGTGAGGTGTCCTCATTGTCACCAAGTGCCTCCACCCTTCAGGGACCATGGCTGTTCCCTGTTCCCCTGCTGGGCCACTCTTGGCCACTCCTCTCATCCCAGGACTTTCCTTCCCTCCCACCACACATTTCCCAACCAGCAGGAAAAGATGGGAGGTGCCAGGGGGTGGAGATGGCCTGGGGTGTGACACTAAGGGCACCAACCCCAGGGAAACCAGGAGAGCTCATCCCTGCAGAGGCAGTTTGGCACAGTCCCCGTGACCCATCCCAGAAGGATGAGCCAGAGCTGGGCAGTGTGACCCAGCCTGGGGATTCACCAGGACCAGTCCTGCATGGCTGGGGTTGAAGCCTGGGGGCAGGGGACACCTGCAGAGCTGCCACCAGGGACCAGCCTGCCCATGGAGGAGATGCTGCCACTTCTTAAAGGTCTTCTCCAACCTAATCAGTTCCATGATTCTATGACTCAAGCAGTGGAGCTGAGTTTCACCCCAAAACTCCTTCCCCATCTCCCACTGAAGCTGTGAGCTTCCTGCTTCACAGCCTCAGCCCCTCTCAAGGGGCTCATGCTCTGCTCTGGTCTTCACCCCACGCCTGGGGTTCTTCTACTGCCTCTCACAGGGGTGTGAGATTCTTCTGCAGGAAGAACAACATTTGCCTGTCACTGGCAGCTTCAGGAGCCCAAACAGTGCCCTGGGCTCAACCCTCCACCCCTGTGTGTCTGTAACTGTCCCTGTACAAGACACAGAATCTGAGGCACAGACCAAGATGCCTCATGGCAGCAGTTCACTGTCCCATGGGGTACCACAGGGTACTGGTGGTGGTGGTACTGGTATTGGTTCTGCTGCCCCTGCCTGCTGGCTGCTCCCGGGGCTCAGCTGGGACCATTTAACCCCCAGAGTGGTTTCACCTGGTGGGCCTGGGTGGGGCATAACCACCTACTGAAGCTCTTTCTGAGTGGCTGCTCTTATAAACCAGCAGCCTGCATGGCCCCGGGGACTTTCCCCTTCTTTCTTCCTTTTTTTCCCCTCTCCCCCTTCTTTCTTTCTCCCCCCACTTTGTCTTCTAGGAGCCTTAGTTTGGAAGTGAGGAAGTCTGGATCCTGCTCCTGCAGGTCCCCAGGATGTAGAGTCAGAGTTTTTCACCTTCCTGGCAGGTAAGGACACAGCTGCAAGCTGCATCCACTCCTTCACCCCCTGGGCTGGAGTTGGGGGCTGCAGGCCAGAGCAGAGCTCTACCCCAGGGCTGGTTGTGGTCAGGAAATGTCTCAGCAATGTTCTTCTCCTGTGTCTGAAGGATGATGGCATCGCAAAGCTCTCAGGTGCCCTTAGGGCTTCCTTGCCAGCCCGGCTGCAGCAGCCTTGTGCCCTCCGTCCCGGCGCTGCATCTCCTCCCAGCACGGAGCCGCCTGCTCACCCTGCTCAGCCAGGAGAGCTTCCAGAGCTTCAGCGGGTACGTGGCCGCTGGCAGGGGAGCGGGAGCTGAGCCTTGGCCTCTGTCCCTTGCCTGGGATGGGTTCCATTCCGTGGTCTAGCACTGTCACGCTTGCAGGGCGCAGACTGCTGTTGCTTCCCTGTAGCCAGAGCAAAGCTAACGGATCCTGGGAAGTCTCCTTCCTATCTGCACCGCTGGGTCTGCCGCCAGGCAGTGCTGCACCACCCGGGAGCTGCCAACTCACACCTGTGTCCCTGCTGCTTTGCCAGGAGCTTTGGTGGTGTGAGCTATGCTGCGGGAGCTGATGCTGGGGACAGTAAATACTCCACCACCGACCTGCAGCTGGTACAGAAGATTGTGTCTCAGGTAGAGTTCTACCTCTCTGATGAGAATATGGCCAAGGATGCTTTCCTCTTGAAGCACATTCAGAAGAACAAGATGGGATTTGTCAACATAAAGCTGCTGACATCCTTCAAGAAGGTAGGGAGCCTGCAGTGCCAGGCAGCTGGGGTGGGCAGTGGGCTTCACATGGATGCTGTCCAGGGGACCTCTGAGGGGATGCATGGGGAGGTCCAGGCTCTGCTCAGGCTGTCTGTATCCTGGTGAAGTGCTGGTGGTGCAGAGCTGGGCTCCACTCTCTGCCTTTGATGTGCTGCAGCACAGTCCAAGCAGGGAGGGTGCTCGGGGAAGGGGTGGAGAGTTCTCAAAGTACCCTCAGGGCTGGATTCATCTCCTCTGCCCGCGGTGCCCGAGGGCTGCCTGGGGAGGGCTCATCCTCCAACCCAGTGTGGGAGGGACAGGGACTGCTGGAGTGGGTCCAGAGGATGCTGAGGGGACTGAACACTGCCTGGGGAGGAGAGGCTGAGAGACCTGGGGCTGAGAGTCTGAAGGAGAGAGGACTGAGAGGGGATTTAATCAATGTTTATCAATAGCTGAGGGCTGGGGGTCAGGAGGGAGGGGACAGGCTCTGCTCACTGCTGCCTGGGACAGGACAAGCAGCAATGGATGGAAGCTGCAGCACAGGAGGTTGCAGCTCAGCACAAGGAGAACTTCTTGCCTGGAAGGGTCCCAGAGCCCTGGCACAGGCTGCCCAGAGAGGCTGTGGAGTCTCCTTCTCTGGAGCCTTTCCAGACCTGTCTGGATGTGTTCTGTGTGCCCTGAGCTGGATTGTCTGGTCCTGCTCTGGCAGGGGTTGGACTGGGTGAGCTCTTTGGGTCCCTTCCAACCTCTGACATCTGTGATCCAACCAAAGCCTTGCAGGGAAGCACTGTTGGGTGCTGTGACCTACAGGGAAGCCCCACACTGCCCAAGGGGCACTGGGGATCTTCTCCTGCAGAGCTCAGAGATGCTGGCAGGGAAGGAGGAGGTTGCCTTGCTAGGAGCTCAGGTTACTGGGCTGCAGCCTGCCTGGTTGGTGGATTGAGAGTGGTCCCTGCCTGGAGAGCTCACGGGGGATGCTGTGGCCCCTCTCTCCCGCAGGTGAAGTACCTGACCCGGGACTGGCGACTCACGCTCTATGCCCTCCGCTTCTCGGAGCTGCTGGAGGTGAACGAGGCAGGCACCAAGGTCAGGCGCCGGATCCCCGTCCCTGAGTCCCTGCTGAGCATCCCCCCGAGCAAGCTGCTGCTGGCCTGGGATCTGCTGCCCCAGGAGCAGGGTATGCTGCCGCTGTTCCAGAGGAGGTTCCTGGAGACCATCACTAGGGTGTTCACCCCCTTCGGCCCCATCGCCTCCATCCGCATCCTGAGGCCGGGCCGCAAGCCGCCCTCCGACGTGCGGAAGCTCTCCCAGCGCTTCCCCGAGCTGCTGAGCAAGTGCTGCGCCCTGGTGGAGTACGAGAGCCTGGAGAGCGCCCGCAGAGCCTTCCAGGACCTCGGCCCCCGCGGCTGTCCGGGCGGGCAGAGCATCAGAGTGATCCAGCTCTGCGGGAAGGGCTTCAAGAAGAAACATGGGCCCGAGAGGGAGATGTCAGAGGAGGAGCAGCTGGGCTGGAAGGTGCCGGCAGCGGGCACGACCTCCGCCTATGACAGCAGCGGCTCCCCGGAGCCAGACAGTGCCCTGCAGTTGTCGCCCCACACCCTGAGCAAGAACCCCCCAGCACCCACCTGGCCTCGTGATGATTTCAAGCCCAGCGGCTTCGGCAGCGGCCTCGCTGGGTCGCTCTTCAGCAGAGAAGTCTTCACTCCGCTCTGGACGGGCTTGGGCGCCAGCAGCTGCCCCGACGCTGAGAACGGCTGCGGCTGGAGCAGTGGGGGCAGCGTCTGGGCACCCTGGGGCAGCCGCCCCCTTCCTGACGCCAAACCTGCTCCTGGCAAACCCCCGGCAGTGAAGTAGTTACCCAAACCCATCGACTCCGACGGCACCAAGGGCTTCTGCCGCAGCTCCGGGAACGGAGAGCTCATCCTGCGGCGCTGAGGCTCCTTTGTGGCTGGGTTTGAGCATTTTTGTTTCTTTGTTTTGTTTTCCTTTTCTTTTCCTCCTCGAGCAGAATAATTCTCTTGGCCTTGAATGCTGTGGGTGGTGGTGGTGATGCAGCTGCTCCGAGGACAGGACTTTGGGGGCAAGGCTGATGCTCAGGGCAGGGCAGCATGCAGGGAACACTGAGCAGCAGCAGGAGCTGTACCGCGTCCTGGCAACAGAGCCGCAGCTGCCCGGGGGCCAGAGTGGCTCCCACCGCCCCAGCCGTGTCACTGGGACTGTCCTAAGGAAGGGGCTCGGCCTCACAACCCCTGGCACTGGGGCTCTGCCTCGACACTCACCCTGCAGCTGCTGCGGCTGCTTCCCCAAGGATCCGGGGGTTGCATCGACCCTAGGTTGTGGAGCTGAGCTGGGAAATGGCCAATAAAGAGTAGAAGTTCCCAGGCACCTTCTGGCCAGGGCAGGCTTTTGTTGCTTCTTTCACTCCCGCCGCTGGCCTTGGGGCTGCCCAAGATGCAGGCAGAGCAGAGGGTCCCTGCCTGGCCTGCAGCTCCCTCCCTGGCCGTTGCCAGGGAGGATTTGGGGCTCTTTGGCTGATGCAGGGAGACAGAGCTGGGCTGTGGAGCTGAGTGGTGGGAGCCGAGGACGGGTGGGGCTGTCTGGAGGCTTAGAAGGGTTTGTAGCCAGCCCTGTCCCTGCTGGAGAGGACCGTGGGGGGTGTCAAAGGGGGCGAGGGGACTCCACCAGCCCTCCATTGCCCGCCCTGATGGCTGGCAGTGACTCGGCCCTTGTGGGGCTTGGTGCCTGTTGGGGCTCACCAGCTCTGCTCTGGGGCTCTGCAGGGCTTTGGCAGCTCTGGGGAGCCCTTTGCTTGTGCCCTCCACACTCCATCCCCTGCCACCAGACACAGAAGAGCTGCAGGGACAACTTTTAATGGAAAGAACAAGAGGAAAGGTACAAAGAAAGCTACCCAGATCCTACCCCTGCAAAATCATCTCTTGACTTCCCCCACCTCTCCCTTGACATTCCTGTGCTCTAATTCCTGCTTCCTGCCCCTGTGGTGTTCCTCAGGGTCCTGCGCTTCCTGGGGGGCTGTAGTGAAGCTCTGTGCCACTTCCTTCTCTTCCTCTTCCTTTTTGACACCTCAGGTTGGGGTAGTGGCAGCTCCCTCTCCACATCCCCCTTCAGCACCTGGGGCTCCTGCTCCAGAGGCTTGGATACTTCGAGGCTGAGGAGGTCATCCATGAGCCAGTCGGGGGTGTCCAGGTTGTCTGGCAGCAGCAAGGAGGTGAGGCCAGAGTCAGGTATGGCTGCGCTGCTGCCCCCGGGGTCCCCAGGTAGGTGCTGGCTGTGGGGGAGAGCCAGGATGGTCCCAACTTCATCCAGCAGCAACAGGGAGGTGAAGTCACAGTCAGGGATGGCTGCACCGCTGTCACCAGGGTCCTCAGGCATGTGGCTGTCACTGGGACCATCCTGGTTCTTCCCTACCCCATCCAGCAGCAACAGAGAGCTGAAGCTGCAGTCAGGGTCCCCAGGCATGTGGTCCTTGGGACCATCCTGGCTCACCCCCACCTCATCCAGGAACCAGTCAAGCTTGAATGCCTCTTCATCAAGCAACATCTCCTCGAGGAGGTCAAGGTAGCTGTCCAGGTCCCCAGGGTCTTGATCAGAGGGGACAGGGGATGGGCTGGGGGGCACATCACAGCCTGGAGAGATGTTGCTGCTGCAGGGTGTCCCCAGGGAGATGGCAGAGCCAGAGTTCACCTGAGCAGGGTGCCCCTCCACATCGTCAGAGCCAGGGAGGGATGTTGGCAGCCCTGGGGGGGCTGGGACCACCATTGGCTCTTCTCTCTCCATGCCATCAAGGTTGCCAGGCATGGAGCTGCTAAGGAGGTCATCAGGACTGATCCCTGTCCTGTCCAGGAAGTCATTAAGGAGTGTGAAGACTTCCTTGAGAAGCGTCTGCTCAGGCACCTCAGCCACGTTGCTGCGTCCGTGAGGAGCAGGGGCAGAGTGCCCACCTGGTCTGTTTGTCAGGTCACTGAGGTCTCCCAGGCCGTGTGGGAGTTGCCTGTGCCCCTCCTTGCTCCATGCCATTGTGATGTGGATGTTGTCACAGAGCCTTGGAATCGCGGAACCCCTGAGCTGTTCTGGTTGGAAGAGACCTCCAAGATCATCCACTCAGACTTTACCCCAGCACTGCCAGGGCATGGCCACGGCCCTCAGCACCACATCTCCAGGGCTCTGAAACCCCTGCAGAGATGGGGACTCCACCACTGCCCTGGGCAGCCCGGGCCAGGCCTTGACAACCTTGTGGAGGAAGAAATTGTTCCTCATGGCCAACCTGCAGCACAGGAGGTTCCAGCTCAACACCAGGGGCAACTTCTTGCCTGGAAGGGTCCCAGAGCCCTGGCACAGGCTGCCCAGAGAGGCTGTGGAGTCTCCTTCTCTGGAGCCTTTCCAGGCCTGTCTGGATGTGTTCTGTGTGCCCTGAGCTGCATTGTCTGGTCCTGCTACTGGAATGGGCTGCCCGGGGAGGTGGAGTCACCGTCCCTGCAGGTGTTCAAGGCAGGTTTGGATGTGGCACTTGGTGCCATGGTCTAGTCTCGAGGTCTGTGGTAATGGGTTGGACTTGATGATCTTTGAGGTCTCTTCCAACCTTGCTTATATTGTGATACTGTGCTCTGGCAGGGGTTGGACTGGATGAGCTCTTTGGGTCTCTTCTGACCCCTGACATCCTGTGAACCTAAACCTCCCTGGTGCAACCTGAGGCTCTCACTGCAGAGTGGGTGGACAAGATGACCTTTGAGGGTCCCTTCCAACCTGATCCACTCTGTGACACCCTGGCAGGAACCAAGACCTCCTGCAATGTGAACTGTGTGTGCTGGGGAGAAGCTGGGACAACTCCTGCCACAAACTGCTCAGTCCTGGCTGTATCCTGTTTATGGACAGCTCCACTCTGCCACTGAGGCATCTCTGGCTGCAAGACTGCAACCATCTGCTGTGGAACATGTGGCAGGGATGATGGTGAGGGTGTGAAAGCAACCAACCACAGCCTTAAAAACATAAAACTTTATTTCAGCTGGGTGTTGCCAGGTCCCATCCTAAAGCCTCCTCCTGCTGCCATGGGGCAGGGCTCAGCAGCAGGACCTCCTATCTGTAGGAATTTGCCTTGTGTTTGGGCAGGAAGGTGAAGTTGGTAGGAACTGGTCCCAGAAGTAGTTCACTAGAGAAAGTGAAAGAACAAAATCAAAACCAAGATCAAGGAGAGGTTCATTTTTGGTACACTTGCACTGGATGATCTCCAGAGGTCTGCTCCAACCCCGAACCATGCTGGGATCCTGTGAAATTGATGGGAAGGTGCCATGGAGAACAGGGATGGGGAGGAGTAGCTGAGGAACTGGGGCTGTGTAGTCAGGAGAGTCTGAGGGCAGAGCTCATTGCTCTCTGCAGCTCCCTGAGAAGAGGCTGCAGTGAACTGGGGTTGGACTCTTCTGCCTAGGATCAAGTGACAGAAGGAGAGGCAATGGCCTGAAATTGTGCCAGGCGAGGGTTAGGTTGGAGATGAGGACAAATTTCTTTGCTGCAGGAGTGGTCAGGGATTGGCACAGGCTTCCCAGGGAGGTGGTGGAACCCCCATGCCTGGAGGTGTTCAACAACTGTGTGGCCATGGCACTTGGGGGCATAGTTTGGTGGTCATGGAGGAGTTGGGTTGAAAGTTGGACTGGATGACCTCGGAGTCTTCCCAATCAATTCACCGAATCCCAGGTTGGTTGGTTAGGTTGGGAAGACCTCTAAGGCCATCCAGTCTCTGCTTCCATCACCCCTTCTTAGCAGGCTCCCTGCAGGCAGCACACAGACTCTGGGGGGGGGGCTCTGCTATGTCCCTTTCTGGCAATCTCAATCCACTCCAAGGCTTTGTTACCTTATTCTGATCCAATCCTCCACGTTCTGGCTGGCCATCAGTGTCTCCAGGTAGTCCCTCCCCAGGTAGTAAGGTGGTCTCTCGTTAATCTTCTGAGGTAGGTGCTCCAACAGCCCCACTGGGATGTACCTGCAAGGAGATGCAGGAGCAGAGCTGTGCTGCTGCAGCACTGCAGCCTGCCCTGCCACAGCTGCTCTCAGCCAGCAGCAATCACCTGCAGAGGAATGAGAGCCATTCCAGCATGAACTTCCTGGTCTTCTCCACTCCCTGAGTATCTGACCCCCAGTGCTCCAGGCCATAGTTGGTGAAGTCCCTGAGGATATCAAACCTCTCTCTGGAGGAGATGTCCCAGTGCCTCTGCTCCTTAATTTCAGTGAACAGCCAAGGTTTGATGAGTGCCCCTCTGCAACCACAGAACAGCTGCACTTAGTCAAGAGGAAGGGGCCAGGCCCTTCTCAGCAGGACAAAGGCAATGGACACAAACTGGAACCCAGGAAGCTCCACCTCATGAGGAGAAACTTCTCTGCTGTGAGGTGGCAGAGCCCTGGGGCAGGCTGCCCAGAGCGGTTATGGAGTCTCCTTCCCTGCAGACTTTCAAGACCCATCTGGATGTGTTCCTGTGTGACCTGCCCTAAGCAGTCCTGCTTTGACAGAGGGGTTGGACTGGATGATCTCTGGAGGTCCCTTCCAAGCTCTACCACTCAGTGATTCCCCTGACTGATGCTTCTGAAGATGCCAACTAACTTAAGAGACTCTCCAGTCCTCATTTAGCAGCCAAGCCTGCTTGAGATTTTATTTTCAGGCTCCCTTAGGAAGCTGCTGGTGGCTCCCATAGACACAAACTGATTTCAGCTGAGTTTCAGAGTATCACAGAAGGGTTTGGGTTGGAAGGGACCTTCAAGATCACTCAGTGCCAACCCCCTGCCATGGGCAGGGACACCTCCCACCAGCCCAGGTTGCTCAGGGCCTCTTCCAACCTGGCCTTGAACACCTCAGGGTGAAGGCATCCACAACCTCCCTGGGCAACCTGTTGTGGTGTCTCATCAAGATGAAACTTCTCATGGTTTGGGTTTATTTAAAGGTTGTTTGGGTTTTTTTTTAAATCCTTTTTCCTCTTGCACTGAGAGAGCTCAGAAAAGAAAGGGAACCTCAGCCACTTGCCTTGCAATCATAACTCCTGAGACTCCCATCTGCAGGGCGCGGTTGGCATCTTCGTAAGACAAAATATCTCCATTTCCTGGCCAGGAGGGAGGGAGAAGCCAGAGGTCAAAGTGATGCATCAGGGCAGGTCCAAATGAGACAAGGGAGGCATGGGACAGAACTCAAAGTGCACAGTGTCCAGGAGGCTCTGGAGCTCTTGTTTAGAGCCTCCCAGGGATGACTCTGAGGACTGCTCCAACCAAAGGGAACTGAAGCTTTTCTCTCCTCCACTCCCAGCTCCTACCCTGAAGGTTGACCCGAGACTGTCTGTGCCACAGTGCCCAAGGACTGGTACTGACAGCACATCTTGCCTATTGCAAAATGAGTTGTCTGTGCCCAGCCTGCACCTTCCCCTCCTGTGCTCAGTGCTCACCACAGCCAAGCAGAGAGGCAGCTGTGGGCTGCAGAGGAGCTGCTGCCTCCTGACTCTGTCACGCCACCAGCAGCAGCAGCCTGAATGCCCCTGGGAGCCTGAGCTTTGCCCTTTTTCAGAGGTGTTTGAAGCCAAACAGGAGACACTTTCAGCCCACGGGGCAAGAGAAGCACCTACCAAAGAGAGGCATGGGGCTGGCAGCTCTGGCACACTCGGCGATGTAGTCCCAGTCTGCACTCCTGGTGTAGCGCTGCTCCCTGGAGCGGCCGTGCAGCTGGGCAGGGAAAGGCCCAGTCAGGACCACTGCAGGAAGGTCCTGACAGCATTCTGGCTTGGGTTAGCAACAGTGTGACCAGCAGCAGGGCAGGGATTGTCCCCCCCACCTGTATCAGTGCTGCTGAGGCCACATTTTGAGGCCTGGGTTCAGTTTTGG
>WBNM01018189.1:0-60651 GCA_013399055.1 Ramphastos sulfuratus | reverse complement strand
TAGCAGTGCTATTGATACTAGCAGTGCTAATGATATTAGCACTGCTATTATTATTAGCAGTGCTATTGATATTAGCAGTGCTATTGATACTAGCAGTGCTAATGATAGTAGCACTGCTATTATTATTAGCCTTGCTACTGTTATAAGCAGTGCTTTTGATATTAGCAGGGCAATTGATATGAGCAGTGCTAGTGTGATTAGCAGTGCTATTGATACTAGCATTGCTATTATTATTAGCATTGCTAATGTTATAAGCAGTGCTTTTGTTATTAGCAGCGCTATTGATATTACCAGCGCTATTAATATTAGCAGCGCTGTTATTAGCAGCGCTATTGTTATTAGCAGCGCTATTGCTTTTAGCATCGCTATTGATATTAGTAGCGCTAATGTTATTAGCATCGCTATTGGTATTAGCAGCTCCATTGTTATTAGCAGTGCTATTGATATTAGCAGTGCTAGTGTTATTAGCAGTGCTAATGTTATTAGCAGTGCTAATGTTATTAGCATTGGTATTATTATTAGCAGTGCTAATGTTATTAGCAGCGCTATTGTTATTAGCAGCGCTAAGTTGTTAGCAGCGCTNGTTATTAGCAGTGCTATTGATACTAGCATTGCTATTATTATTAGCATTGCTAATGTTATAAGCAGTGCTTTTGATATTAGCAGTGCTAATGGTATTAGCAGTGCTTTTGATATTAGTAGTGGTATTGATGTTAGCAGCTGTATTGTTATTAGCAGCACTAATGTTATTGGCAGTGCTATTGATATTAGCAGTGCTAATGTTTTTAGCAGCGCTAATGTTATGAGTAATGCTGTTGTTATGAGTAATGCTATTGTTATTAGCAGTGCTAATGTTATGAGCAGCGCTATTGTTATGAGCAGCGCTATTGATATTTACCAGCGCTATTATTATTAGCAGTGCTAATAATAATACCAATGCTAATAACATTAGCGCTGCTAACAACTTAGCGCTGCTAATAACAATAATGCTGCTAACATTAGCGCTGCTAACAACCTTAGCACTGCTAATAACACTAGTACTGCTAATATCAATGGCACTGCTAACAACTTAGCGCTGCTAATAACAATAATGCTGCTAACATTAGCGCTGCTAACAACCTTAGCACTGCTAATAACACTAGTACTGCTAATATCAATGGCACTGCTAACAACTTAGCGCTGCTAATAACAATAATGCTGCTAACATTAGCGCTGCTAACAACCTTAGCACTGCTAATAACACTAGTACTGCTAATATCAATGGCACTGCTAACAACTTAGCGCTGCTAATAACATTAGCAGTGCTAATATTATTAGCAGCGCTAATGTTATTAGCAGTGCCATTGATATTAGCAGTGCTAATGATATTAGCATTGGTATTATTATTAGCAGTGCTAATATTATTAGCAGCGCTATTGTTATTAGCAGTGCTAAGTTGTTAGCAGCGCTAATGTTAGCAGCATTATTGTTATTAGCAGCGCTAATGTTATTAACAGTGCTATTGATATTAGCAGTGCTTTTGTTATTAGCAGGATAATGTTGTTAGCAGTTCTATTTTTATGAGTAATGCTATTGTTATTACAGCGCTAATGTTATTTGCAGCACTATTGGTATTATCAGCGCTATTAGTAGCAGTGCTAATTTTATTAGCAGTGCTATTGATATTAGCAGTACTAATGTTATTAGCAGTGCTATTGATATTATCAGTGCTAATGTTTTTAGCAATACTTTCACTTATTAGAAAATATTCTTAAGTGTCTTTAGCAAAGAATTTTCATTGGGGAATGAGTTGAACATGGATAAATGAACAGGAATCCATTCTGACTACTTGAAGGCAATTCAAATCATTGTTATGGGACCTGAACTTTCAAGACCTTGCAGAATCCATCATTAAGATATACAGGTCTAAACCATCCTAATTACCCTCTGTTTCCTACCAAAATGAAGAAATGGTCCACAGGCAGACATAACATCAGACAGAGGACTTCACTTCTGTATACTTCCAGTAGAGTATTTTAGTACCTCCTAGAAAGCCTATTCCTTTTGTCTAACCTCCCCTCCCACTAAACTGGAAACGTTCAGAACCCCTCATATGGGATAAATATTTGTCATCGCTGCTGTTGAACCACTGGGGTGAACCTCTGGAGTTATCCCCATCACTGGCACGTGTTTAGAAAGCAAAGACTATCTGCTCTTTCAGCTCTTCAGAAACACTCCTAACTGGTCTGAGGGAGATTTGAAAGAGATTTGACTTGGAGTAATCTGGATTTCATATCACAAGTACAAGAGGAGAACTTGTAGAGAAGAGTTCCAGATTCAACAGAACAAACCATCCTTATTAAAAAAAAAAAAGAAAAGAAGAAGGAAAAAAAAAAAAAAAAAAAAGGTTGTTAGAAAAAGTATGAAACCAGAAGAAAGAATCATCACAAAAGAAAACTGACACTGTGCAGGTAGAAAAGAAAAGGAGTAAAGTCTAATTGCTGTAAAAGATAAATTATGCTTGGCCATGAAGTAAATGAAACAATCAGCAAAAAGTTACTCTCGTATATGAAGAGAAGAAATCATTGAAATAATTTCATTATGCAAAGACAACAGAGGCCAAAACGAAACAATCTTTTGTTTAGCACCAAAATGAAATTTGGGTTTGGTTTTTTTTTGTTTGTTTTGGGTTTTTTTGGTCATATTAAGTAAAGACAAGAGTTAAATATGAAGACAATAAGTAAAAATCAGACGTAGACACCAGGGAGGAATAATTAGGGACATGAAGACAAATGGGGAAATAGATAAAATGCGGCCTGGTTCAGAAAAGGTAAATCTTTCAATCTAAATCTGATGTCTGTCATAATTTAGCAGATTTTTGTAGACAAAAGTCAAATGGTAGACCTAATCTTTAAGGGGTTTGTACAGTACCATGTAGAAAATGATCAATTAAGCTAATAAACAGTATTAGCACTGTAAGGATTGGAAGCTAGGTAAGAAACTGGCTAACGAGGATAAAGGGCAAGGCAATGTGCTGAGAGAGAAAAAGAGCTTGCTAGAAGGAGATCACTGATCTCCTGAGTTAGCCTGAAGACTGATCTTGTGTGGTGACTGTAGTAATAGCTTTGGCACTCTCAGCAGGAGGAAGGATTAAAATAATCAGGCAACACGAAGTGGCTGACATTGAGAAATGCTGTGCAGCACAAAGTGTGAGGTAATGTCTGAGGCGACAGATGGGAGGAATTTGAGCATGATTGTGACAAAGCTGTTTCCAGATGGGTTAGTCAAGGTATTTCTAGTGTTAATGAAGAACTGCTAATGCTATAGGGCAGGAGAATTTAGCATCTCAGGGCAGCACTTTGCTAGCTGTAGCTACAGAGCTTTTCGGTCACCTTTCAAGGACCAAACAGAGCTTTTTCTCTTATCTGTTCCAAAGCCTTGACAGTAGGTGAGTGTCTGCTAATAATGTACTGAGTGTGCAAATCCTGTAAAAATGTTTGTTGTGTAGCATAGCTTTGATTTCTGATGGACTGGGAGGGACTGGTACATACACAAATTGATCTATAAATTCAGAGAGAGGGAAGGAGAATTATCTGAGCTAAAGATATAAAAACATTTGGGCAGGAACTAAAAATGCATAAACTTAGAACAGAAATCAGGGGGACTTTTTGGCTGCTATAGCAGGGAGGTTCCTGAACAGACTGTGACAAAATAATGTTGCTTGCAGGGGGACAGTGTCTCTTTGCGAGATGGAATATGTGACCTGACTGTGTGCAGTAATAGGGGCTGGAATCGATAGCTTAGGACCTGTTCTCCATTATGATTTCCTCATGTCCCCATCTTATGAGGTGATTCCATTGAGAGCTTTTAGAGCTCCTGAAGTTTGTCCTCAAGTTGCCTGCACCAAAATGTGCCAGTGAATGGAGAACCCTGATGTCAGACAGCCCTGTGACACTGCCTTCAAACAGCTCATGCTAACTGCAACTGTCTATTCCTTGTTTCTCAGGGCAGGAGCGCTCCCTGTTTTTGTGTGGCTGAGACAAAAGAATGCCATTACTGCTGGAATACATTAGTAGATTCAGCAGAAAAACATCAACAAAGGATCTGAGATGAATCAATTGTTGTAACCTTGGTTTTGAACACACTAAACTCAATTAGCCTTGTGTACAGTAGCAGAGAGTGAAGTACAGCAGGCAGGTACTATTCCATTAAATATATCATACAAAACCAGAAAGGCACATGGAAACTGGTGGCTGATGGAGCAAACCAGCAAGGAATATTGGCAGCTGAAAGGGGGGAGGGAAAACTGGTTTTACTTTTATAAACATTTCTGTTGTGCTCCTCCTTTTTATATTAAGAACATTTAAAAAGATAATTGCTTTACCACTGTCTTGCCAAGTGGTTGATAGAAAGTGACCGGAAATGAAGCCCTTTTATCCCACAGTGAGGGTACTCATAGGAGCTTAGAGTGGTGTAATGTGGTTTCATTTCACATAAAAGTCTCTTTCCTGCGTAGATAAGGTTAAAACAGGTTGCAGGAGTCATTCTACCTTCCACTTTTTAATTAGACAGGCTGCTGGTATTGCAGGGGTACTGAACACAGGTTCCTTTTTCTTCTCCACATCTGATGGCAGAGGCAACAAAGGGAAACAGAAGAGAAGGCAGCATTCCCATCTCTCATGGCACCCAGGAAACGAAGATAAGCCACCTCACACAAATATTTTGCTCTAACAGCCATGTATTTAGAAAGGATAGCCTGTTTTGATTTTTTTTTCCTGAGGTAGCACTTGAGAAGCATGAAATCATGCAGATTTGTGCAAAACCAGTATTTGCCTTACAGCTGCCTACATCAGCCTCAGAGATTTTTCTTCAAATGTTATCAGATTTCTCTGTAAGTTTTTTTTTTATTCCAGTTTCTTTGTTGAATTCTAGGAACACCAAAAAGTTTCCCAAATTTTAACAGAATTTATGGGTGACAGTTTTCTGGTAACTCCCTTCTCATTCTTCTTCTCTTTAGATAACATCAGCATCTCAGAGCTTGGGACTTTCTCACTCAGAGCTTGGGACTTTCTCACTGCTGGCTTACCAATTAAACTGTGTGCATCAGTAAATGCCATGCAGACACTGAAAAAGAGGGTGCTGCTGTATGACAGGAGCCATGGACTACTAGGTATAGTGAAATGTGAAAGCACTAGATTGGGATCTCTGAGAATCAGCCGGAAAACACATAAAACACGTCACAGGACTACATCACATCACAATTTCTATGCTATATCTGTGATTCAGTATAAACCACAGTAACAGGCATCAACAAAGCTGGTGAAGGGCCTAGAGAATAAACCTTACGAGGAGTGACTGAGAGAGCTGGGATGGTTAGTTTGAGAGGAGGGTTGAGAGTTTGAGAGGAGGCTGAGGGGAGATCTCATTGCTGTCTACAACTACCCGAAGGGACATTGTAGAGAGGCTGCTGCTGGGCTCTTCTCACAGGTAATTGGAGACAGAACAAGGGGGAATGACCTCAAGCTGAGACTGGGGAGGTTTAGGTTGGACATTAGGGAAAAGTTTTTCACAGAGAGAGTGGTCAGGGACTGGAATGAGCTGCCCCGGGAGGTGGTGGAGGCACTCACCCGGGATGTGTTTAAGGGTGGTTTGGATGTGGTACTTAGGGCTGTGGTTTAAGGTGAAGCTTGTAGAGTAGGGTTCTAGGTTAGACTTGGTGATCCTGAGGGGTTTTGCCAGCCTGCATGATTCTGTGATGTCATGTGAGTTAGAGCACATGTAGGTTGCAAGCAGGCAGCAGGAAGTGAGGAATAGCACCCATCTGTCATGCATGAAATAACAGGGGCAAATTCCCTTGGTATCTTTGTTTTGACCAAATGGCAATGAGGCTGATGTCAGATTTGCAAGCTAGATGCTTCTTGCTTTGGGTTCTGGCTGGCATGAGCAACAGTGAGGTGTTGAGACACCCTGCAGCTCAAGCCTCTTTTGTTTGATGAAAAACTTATATGACTGCCAAGGGACAGGAAAGAAAAAAAAACATGTGGGAGAACTAGCTACAAATTTCACTTTGCATCCCAGCTGGAGGGCAAGATAGGACCTTAAGTCTTCATAGTTTGCCTTGGAAATAACTGGAGTTCTTTAAAGTATGAAGACAATGGAATCCTGCTGGACTCACTGCCTGGAAGTTATCATCATTACTGAAGCTGTCCAGAACCCTTTGCTACCTTACTCAGCAAACACTTGGGCTCAGGCATTCAAGCTTCTGCAGCTGGAATAGCTGAGATGGGCTGCTGAACTGCGTCTTGGTGGTTTGGGACAAGTTAAGAATCTCTAGATTAAAGATCTGGGAGATCTGGTAGGATGTGCAAAGGTTCATGTGGACATGTTTTACCTATTGGAATGAAGCCTGGAAACCTCACAGCAGCCCTTCTGGGGTTTGGTGCCATTTGGCTTTTACAACATACTGCATTTTGCTGGTGGTGGCTGCCCTACTTTCTGTGGATGGCAGAGATGTGTCATCATCTGCCTGGAGCTCAGCTTTGCAATTTGTTTGGAAAGATGTCTATGTATTCTAGGAACTATTCTGCCAGCTGGGATCAGTGATTCCACAAAGGCTCAGTCTTTATCTGTCACCCCTGAAGGTAGGCAGCCGTCACTGAGGCTGAACCAGCAGATCATTCACCCGATAAAGAGCAGGGCAGACCCTGAATCCCAAAAGGGCATCTTCCTTGCAGGCTGGGACAAAAATAGTCAGTGATAGTTGGAGTGAGTCACAGCCCAAGCCTAAGACAAATTCGGCCAGGTCCTCATGGAGCTGAGCCAAGGGAGTCTCCAGAGAGCACTGTGATCTATGACTAGCATGCTGGCTCCTGTTCCTATTAATAAGGTAATGTGTCTGTAATACCGAGCTATGCAAGTGAAAGCACTGTGTGAATTCGTAGCTCTGAGAGCCCTCTGCCTCGCCAGTACCGATGCTGCCTGGGGAGTGTATGCATCCCACAGCACAGCTCCTGAGCTTGGTGGCAGCAAACTTCATTTGCAGTATTGGAGGTGAAAACAGAAAGCAGTGTGAACAAAAGCTCACTCTCTCGATCAATTCATCAAACCGAGTGGAAATGTCTGTCTGCTGTATAAAAGATAATGAGAGAAATTTGGGCTGAACTTCCCTTGCTTAGCCTGCTCAGGTACTCGTGTGTGGAATTACCCAGGGGGGAAAGACAGACATTGGTGCAGGAACCCTGCTGACCTGCACTTTGATGGGCTGTGCAGTGTATGCCACAAACTGAATTAGCTTGGAAAACAGACAGATTCAGCAGGCTGCACAGACCCACTGGCTGGAATAAGATGGTGGTGGGAGCTGCCTGTCAGGAGAGCATGGAGGGTGTCAACAGGAATACAGAATTGAATGAAGTCCACCTGATACCTACACTTTTGTCCCTTTTCATCAGTACTATTCAGAGGAAGTTACTTCCCTCTAAGGTTTGAATTAATAGATTCATTCAGTTTTGTCAAAATGTGGAGAACTTCTAGACTAGGAATGGGAAAGGTAATTACTTCATTTCACTCTTCATCAGTGAATATTCAAAACATGGCAATTCTAAATTTCCAGTTAGTCCTATGACAAAAAAAAAATTAATAAATTTCTTTATAAGGATTTAAAAAGCCATAGGCTAGAAGCTGGACTTCATATTACCAACCATGAGATTCAGCTGCTGTGAAATACAAATGGAGCTGGAGCACCACAGCTCCAATAGCCTGCTCCTGCAGACTGTTTCCAGTTCAATGGACCGAGTGAAGAGAATTTGCATTTTCATAACTGTTGTAATAATGGCCACGATCTTTAGCATGACATCTGAGTGGAGAAAAAAAAAAACATTAGCAAATCATTGAGTTTCTTTGTCTGTGTGGACTTTTCTGCAGACTCACATCTGTCTCATTTTGTCATTTTGGATATTGTTTTGCCCCGGTGTCAATGGTACTGTGGATGTGGACATCTGTGACAGAATGGCTTGTCGGTGAATTCCCTCTGCAGCAGGCAGACAGGCAGTGCAGGGTTTCCTAGCTGTGATAACAGTCATTCTTCTGTGCCTGCCCTTCCTGCTTTCCCTTCTAAAGTCATGACGTATGTACTGAGGAGCAACTCTCTCCAGGGCCAGGGTACAGGCCTTGGGGGTCTTGGCTGATGAAAAGCTCAACATGAGCGGGCAGTGTGCACGCAGAGCCCAGACAGCAACTGTGTGCTGGGCTGCAGCAAGAGAAGCATGGACACGGGGCAAAGGAGGGGATTCTCCTGCCTGGCAGAGGGATTGGACTCGATGATCTCTGGAGGTCCCTTCCAACCCCTAAAGTTCCATGATTCTGTGATTCTGCCCACTTGCTCTGCTCTCCTCAGACCCCACCTGGAGTCCTCTGTGCAGTTCTGGAGCCCCCNTAGAATCATAGAATTGTAGAATCATTTCAGTTGGAACAGACTTTTAATATCATCAAGTCCAACCATTCTCTAACTCTAACAGGTCTGGTCCTAAGCCATGTCCTTCAGCACCACATCTCTGCCTCTTTTAAATACCTCCAGGGATGGGGATTCAACCACCTTTCTGCAGAGCCTGTTCTGGTGTTTGAGAACCCTTTCAGTGATGAAGTTTGTTCTAACAGCCAACCTAAACCTCCCCTAGTGCAACTTGAAGCTATTTCCTCTCATCCTATTGCTTATTACTAGGGAGAGGAAACCAACACCCACCTTGTTCCAGCCTCCTTTCAGAGAGTTGTAGGAGAATGGGAAGGTGTCCCCTGAGCATACTTTTCTCCAGACTAAACAACCTCAGTTCCCTCAGCTGCTCCTCATAAGACTTGTTCTCCAGACTCTGCAAGAGGAACTAGTAGATATGTTAATATCTTAATGATTTAAGGATATGTGAAAGAAATTTTACATGGAAAGATAATTAGAAGTAGGGGATAAAAACTAGTAGAGAGTAAATTTTTAAAGCTTTAATCATCCTGGATGTTTCAAATTCTTACGTTTTCAGGTGCCTTTATGTTGACAATCTTTATTTTAGAAACCTTCTGATGATTGTTTGACTCTCATCATCATTTTAATTCACTCAGGAGAAAAAAAACACTGCATAGAAACTAAATTTCACATGAGCTTTCTGACCTTCATCCATAATTGCACATAGCAGTGTTGTAAGTTGTTTTGTTTTAAAAAAAAGAAGACAAACAATGCAGATGTTTTTGAGTTCTGGATTTGGTTTTGGGTTTGGTTTGTTGTTTGGTTTTTTGGGTTTTTTGGTGGGCTTTGAAGGTTTTTTTTTTGTTTTGTTGTTTGTTTTTTGTTTTGGTTGGTTGGTTTTTGTTTTTTTGGGGGGTGTTGGTTGTGTGGGGGGGGGGGGTTTGGTGGCTTTTTATTTTTGTTGTTGTTGGTTGGTTGGTTTGGAGGTTTTTTGGGCNTCCTAACATCCAGCCTAGACCTCCCCTGGCACAACTTGAGAGTCTGTCCTCTTGTTCTGTTGCTGGTTGCCTGGGAGAAGAGCCCAACCCCACCTGGCCACAACCTCCCTTCAGGTAGCTGCAGAGAGCAATGAGGTCTGCCCTGAGCCTCCTCTTCTGCAGGCTGCACACCCCCAGCTCCCTCAACCTCTCCTCAGAGGGCTGTGCTCCAGGCCCCTCACCAGCCTTGCTGCCCTTCTCTGGACACATTCCACTACCTCAACATCTCTGAGAGGCCCAGAACTGGACACAGGACTCAAGGTGTGGCCTGACCAGTGCTGAGTTTGGGGTTTTTTGCCATTTTTTGTTTCTTTGTTTTTATGCAGTTTCTCTGTGTGGCTAACAGAAATTCAGACTGGTTCCGCTGTATACATTCTGTGGTCAGTGAGACCTTACTGCTGCAGGGGTTTGCTGGTGGATTTCTGCAGTAGCACATACTGAAGCAAGGAGCAAGACCCTGCTCCTGCAGCTAAGCCATCAGATGCCATTAGCTCTCTTGCTAAACCTGACTGGACTCATGCATTCAAGCACTGGGTCCCTCAGGAGTATCTCTTAGATAAACAGAAGCAGTTCAGGTTTTGATAGACTGAGCAAATCTTGTTACACATGTTATCTTGTTATGGTCTGAGTTTAGCTTTGTATGTTTATCTTCAAATTGTCAGGCACCTAAAAGGGCCCTTTTGATACACAGGAAATTAGTTTAGTAAGATACTCTCACCAGAGGTATTAAACAATGTGGAGAGAAAACACGGGCTTTTTAACATTTCCCTAATATTTTGGTGTTTATAAATCACAGAATCACAGAACCATGNGCTCCCTCAGTTGCTCCTCATAAGATTTATTCTGTAGGTCCTATGTCATCTTCCATATTGAATAGTTTGGGTTTGGAAATCATTTACAGACACCTGGATATTTGTGCAGAACACCCCTGGTGAGATCTGTAGGGCTCATCTACAAGGTCTTGCAATGACAGGACAAGGGGCGATGGGTTTAAACTGACAGAGAGGAGATTGAAACTGGATGTTAGGAGGAAGTTCTTTGCAGTGAGAGTGGTGAGACACTGGCACAGGTTGCCCAGGGAGGTTGTGGCTGCTCCTTCCCTGGAGGTGTTCCAGGCCAGGTTGGACAAGGCTTTGAGTGACCTGTTCCAGCAAGAGGTGTCCCTGCCTATGGCGGGGGTTGGAACTGGATGATCTTTGAGGTCTCTTCCAACCTTGGTGATACTGTGATACTGTGATCTTTGAGGTCCCTTCCAACCTTACCATTCTATGATTCTATGATTTAGCTGTTGGCTTTGACTACTCAGTAAGTTTTTGCAGATACCTTTCAAGTCAGTGATGAAATGTGAAATGTTATTGTAAGACACTTAGTTTTTCTCTACAAAGGTGATCTCTACCTTCTCCTCAGATGATTATATTGCTATTTCCCTGTTTCCCCCCTGTAAACTCATCTTTATTCAGTAGCCAAGTGTTATTGTCTCTTTTAAATGGGTAAGAAACTGAGAGTCATCTAAAATCATTTTGATTCACAGAAGGAATTCAAAGGCTGAAATTGAGTCCCAGGACTCAAGACCGTTAGTTCATTGATTTAATCACAAAGTCTCTCAATGAACTACATAATCAAGCTTATTATATTTGTACATATATGTGTAGATACAAAATCTATAGTAAAACTATTTAATGGTCTAGAAACATGAGTAGATTTCTGGTCACTTACTCTAGGGTGTGAAACAGCCATTAGCTAATCTGAGCCAAACTATTTCTGTGTTACACTTCGAACAGCTTAGAGTTATCTTGTTTAGCATGGAGGGGAGTGGGGTTTGGAGAGGCATACAAATACAGATATTTTTCAAGTGTCTTTGCTTAGAGGAAATATGTTCCTGGAGGAAGTGAGAGATAAGTCAGAAAAACTAAGCACAATTCCATTCTCAAGTAGCTTTTTAGCCAAAGAGAGGAATTAGACACTTCTTGAGAGCCTGCACTGTGGTACTGCAGGTGTGTAGAGGGTAGCAGTGAAAAATTATCTTCTCTCACCTCATTTCTTAGGCACAGCTCTTTTGGCAGCTTTTGAATGTGTCTCTTTTGCTGTCTGCTAATAGTGAATCTCAGCAGATGAGGTTTGCAGGTCAAAATTTAAAAAAGATCCAAACCCTCCATGCAGATGGATCAGTAAGATGTGCCTGGAAATCCTGTCTTCAATTAAATACAAAGATTTCAGCTAGAGACAGAGGAACACAAGTGAACAGCTCATTTTGTGTGTGATGAACTAAGTCTTCATCCTCCCATTCCAGTGCTGGATTCACTGCCACATTAATACAAGGAAAATACCTTTTGATTTCAAGGGGCTTTGGGTCAACCTGACAGAGCATTGACAATAGAAAGAGATTTCTCATGTACCTACAGTATATATTCCTATATTAACCTTACTAATAACCCTTCTACTGTTGCAGAGAAGCTGCTGCAGAAAACAATTCAGCCTGCACCTTAACTTGTTTCTAAGGAAGGTAAAGATGGAATTGCGATAGAGCTGTCAGAATCCAGGTCTCTGTGCTAGCTGTGCATAGATATCAAGGACAAATGATTCACAGACCTTTGTTTAGATTTCTCCCAGCTTCATCCAAACTCTTTCTGCCAAGCTGGAGAGCTGCCACTGGGGACCACAGTGTCATGGAGAGAATATTACTGAGTGAAAGAGCCCACTGGCAGGAAGCCTCTGAGAGAGAAATGAGAGGTGTGACCAGGAGAAGAAGGATATGGTAGAGCTGGAGCCATGAACTAAAGTTAAAGTAAATTGGGTTTGGCTGAGCAGCTCCTATAGCAAGAAAAAGGGCACATTTAGCTGCTGGAAGCCCCACAGATTCCTCACAGCAGGACACAAGGCAATCACAAATCTGGCTGGCACTCTGGTTATACAGTGGAGCAAGCCAGCTGGCTGTCCAGGATGAGAAATTCAGGCATAAAGTGGGAAGGAGGGACAGTGGGAAACTAGGAACTAGCTTCTGGCTTGGAAAACTGGATGCATTTGGCTCCTGAGTTGTGCTTCAGCTTAGTCAGATCCACTACTGCCAAGTGGTACCCAAATTCTCATGCAAAGAGGAAGGGCAGGAGGGATGGTGTCTGTGTGTGTGTCCAAAGTGCTGAGAGCTAAACAGAACTGAAAATAAGGGAAAATATCAATTGGAAAATGCTTTCAAATGATTGAGTTAGATTTGATTGCCACATGGGGGAGATCTAAGCCTTAGCAGTCCTGGGTCACATAGGAGAATCCTTCAGCAGACACAGCTCCTTGACTTTGCAGGTGATGGGACAGCTGGATGACTACATCGATTCATATTGCCAGGTGGCATGTGAAGACCTGGTGGCATTCCTGGAAAAAGGCAGTTAACAGCTGATGAAAAGCAGAACTATTTCTACCCCATCCTTCTTGACACACTTTCATCTTTTCCCATGATGGTGTTTTCCCTCTAAAACATGCACACTGGCTGTAGGAAACAAAACCACACAGTCCCGTGGGTTAGGTGCTCAAAGCTTTCAAAGGTACTCTGGATTTTGTAAAAAAAAAAAAACAAATGCTTCCTCAGATTCTGTAGGGCTTTTGAGATGACATCAGATTAACATTGTTACCAAGTTAGCTTAAGTAAAATTTGCTTCCACCATAAGGATTATCTCTTTAAAGATTAAAAAGCAGGGTTGCTAAAAAGCTGCTCCTTAGACACTATTAGTCCAGTCTATCCTTTTTGTCCTGTGTTAAAATGATCCAAAGGAAACAGATTGGGCATCCATCAAAGCATGGTAATCAGGTAGGATTTGAAAAGAGACTTGCAGACACCTTTGTGTAACATAGCGAAGCACCTCACGAAGCAGCTAGCAACAGGTTGCAGCTAGTTGGTGGTGTTTCAGTACAGACCCCTTGACAGCTGCAGAATGCAGGAGCTTTTTAGAGTCACACTGAATACTGATGTGTATTTCCCCAGCCTGCATGCAAGAAGTAGTCATCTAGGACTGGGAGACAAGACATATGGGCTCCAAGCCTTTTTCTTTCTCTACAAGGGCTAGTGTATTGCCAAAAAGCTTACTGCTGTTGGATGCTTGCTCCAGGCACATTGGGTCTGGATACGTCAGAGGATTCAGGCTGACCTTTGATCTAGCAGAGCCATGTGCCAAAATGTATGTGCTTGAGCTTTCAGATAACTGCCCTCCATATGTACTTTCAAACCTCTTGAGGTCAACCCAGAGCATGCTTCACAGCTGAAGTTCATCCTGTCCAAACGCATATTAACTCTTCAAGCATCTGTTTTGTGTTTACAAGCAAGAGAAGCATCACGTGGGCTTTTGAAGAGCATTTATTAAAATATATCTATTTTTAAGTATATGTGTTTCAAATGTGTACTGGAGAGTTTATTTGGTGATATTTTTAATTTGCCAACAGCATGTTATTCTTCATAGCTATGTGGTTTAGCAGTAATCAACTGTAGATGATAGTAGCCTGCACTGGAGCTGGAGAAATGTACACTCAGAAGCAGCTTTGGATCTCTGACCAGGACCCAGCTTTCCCAAGTCCCACCTGCTCAACACTTAGTATGCCTGGGCCATTGGAAGGCACCAGTAAGCCACTGGTTATGGAAAACAGGGGAGGTGGTGGGACTTAATCAACTTTGAAAGCAACATTCCCATAAAAAGCTGAGATTTCCATGACAGAGCACTTGTTCAGTGCAAGGCACGTCAAAACAGACATCTATGCCTACCCCTGTCTGTGGGTCTTCATGAGCTCAGGATAAGTAATACTGTGTCTAATTGCTCTTCTTTCTGTTTAGTTTTCAGGACTTTACTTGCTGTCATTCTTCACTATCCTTGTTGGGCTGGTGCTCTACTCCTCCACATCCACCTACGTAGCCCAGGATCCTCGAGTGTACAAGCAGTTTCGAAACCCTTCAGGACCAGTTGTAGACCTGCCAGCCACTGGCCAGCTGGAGCCTTCAGTAACATATACCAGCCTGGGGCAGGAGACAGAAGAGGAGCCTCGTGTTAGAGTTGCTTAAGCCCAGGGCTGTCAATCAAGTGCTGATGATTCAGTGGAGCTCGTATATCCATTATCTCTGTATCGTACATAGAGAAAGGTATTTACCAGGTGCAGTTACACTGCTGAGCTGCAAGGTAGCAAATAAGGAAAGCTCATAAAAATACAAATGAGTGGTTCCAAGGTGTTCATTGCAAGGAGATGCCAGTCCCTCATTTATGATAGGAGCAGCATGTTTGCAGCACAAACTGCTGGACATGAATCAATGTCACACTACCTGTGAAAGATATTCGATACATACACTGAAATTACAAAAAGAAATTCATAGAAGGTTGCTTCTGCATCCACTGAGTGATACTATGCCTAGGCCACACTAGTTGTGGAAAAGACACCTTTCTGCAGCAGATACACTGTCTGTTTCTCCCTAAGACTTGTTTGTACAAGACAGATTGGGTTACTGTTGGCAGCAGCACCCTGACACATTTTTGCTAGCACCTTGGGTTTGGTGAGGGAAAGACCATGAAATCCTCTCTGCTCTCTAGTTGCCCTTTCTAGGCAATCTGTTCCCATGAATCCAGAGGAGGGACAACTTACAATGTCTGTCTCTATTCTAGGAATAGGTATAAGGTGAGCATTTTAGCCTTTCTATATTTGCAAAAGTGAAATACTCAAGCATTGACCTCTCTATGATTCATGGCAGATTTCCTAGCAGCTGAGGTTCTGTACCAGGTGACAGGGAGTTAGCTACTCTGTAGTCATGGCTTAACACAGATTTCTTACTTTTTAAATTTTAATCTGTAAAAAAAAAAACCAAAACCAAAAAAAAAAAAAAAAAAAAAGGAAAAAAGGAAAAAAACTAAACAAAAAATGTTTTCTAGTTTCCTATCTATTGTACCTTTCCTAAGGTCACACATCACATGGATCAGGGCACTTATTTAGAAACTCAGTGCATCGAGGGCGCCTTCTGCTGTTCCAGTTTGCTTAGTCTCCTCGTGGTTCATTATTCTAACAATAGCTATATAGAATGTGTCAGGTTTTCACCAAAACCCTTCAAATTGTAAAAATAGGGAAGATTGAGTGAGGAATCCCTGTGCAGAAAGACTGGACCATCTGCTGGTGTTGCTGCAGCAGCACAAAGGCATTCAAACCCACAGGGTGCAGGCAATTATCGTATTTCATTAACTACAAAACTAGCAGAAGAATTGAAGAGTTTTCTTAACATGTGAAAATAGTAAGAGTGTGCTCCATGGCTGTACTTCTGCTTCAGGAGCCTTGTAAGAATGGGGAGAAATCTTAGTCATGAAAAATCATCTCTGCCTGTATGATTGCTCTTCTGAGAGCAAATAAAAGGAGGTCGTTATTTCAGCATCCATCATCTGTTTTTTAATTTAAAATTAAGGAAGAAGAAATGCTCTTATGCCTAAGAAATAGGAGAGGGGTTCAGGGGAGCCTGGTTTTATTCACTGGTCTGCCACATCTCTGCATGATCCTAGGGCATGATTTACCCTCTGTGTGGCTGAGTTTCCCAGTCTGTATATATGGGAATAATGATATTTTACCTACCTCACAGGGGTGCTATGGGACCAAGTTATTTTTAAATGCTTCAGGGTCTTCAGAAGGAAGAAGTTTAAGAAATACACAACAGTGGTGTAGAAGTACATATACATCGTATTTGAAAATGGATTTTACAGCAAGGCTGAGGAATATTTTGCTTATGGGCATAGAAGATGAATTTGATTTGTTACTCTGCTGAAGAAATCTGTCTCCAGCAAAAAATGTAGGACTGCATGTTTGAAAAATACAACTTACCTGTTTTTATTTAAAAGAGGGGAAGAAAAAAAAAAATCGATCTGTACTCTTGAGATTAGAAAGGCCACACAGTTCAACCAAGCAGGATGAATTTCTGCCGAGGTGACATTCATCTTTTGAGTCCTGTTCTGCTGGAATATAGAAAGGGCTTCTCTGAAGCAGGCTGGAGTTAGTCTGTATGCATAAAGTGCGTGAAGTGGCAAATGCCAAAATGCTATTGAGCAGCAGAAGTTATGTTGTATCTTATTCTGGCTGCGGAGGAGGAGGAGGAGAGGCAATTTCTGTCCCACTGTGCTTAGGCTGTCTGCCACAATCCTGCTGCAGCTGAGGGAAGGGTTTGCAGCATGGCCAAACTGTGCCCAAAACCAGCCCAAAAGCTTTGCTCAGGATGGCTTGGTTTTAAAGTCCTAACGAATGTAAGATTCTCCCACACACACACCTTCTGTTTCTTTACTCTTTTTAGCACTTATGTTTCCAAGCTTTTTCTCTTACACTGGTGAAGATTTTTTTACAAAATAATTCCCACAGAGAAGCAGAGTCCATATTCTGGGGATAGTAAGAAAAGTCTGAATCCTACAGGATTAAAAAGGTAAAAAAAAAAAAGCTCAAAGGAAGAGTACCTGATAGTTCAGGCTAAGGTCTGTGGCTGGAAGTCCAGGTGGGAAGCACATAGTCAGGTGAAGCTGTCATGCACAGGGACCACCAAGCATCGTTGGGTCAAGCCCTGGGCTTCAACTTGAGGTGAGTTTCCTACATTGTCCAGGTGCAGAGGCTCTGATCACAACCACCACAGCTCCCTCAGGTACCTGGGGGCACACTGGCAGGCACCTGTCATCTCAGTCTTTTTTGCTACCTTTTACACCAATTAAATACCTTTCTCTGAACATTAGTCGCTGTGTTGGTCTGAGAACCTTGAGGATCGCGTGCGTGTGTTTGTTTCATGTTTACAATTCCTTCCTTTGGCATACTTCTTTTGGTTAATTTCCTTGTTAGTATTTATTTTTAAGCCAAATGTTTGTAGTCCTTCACCTTCCCCTCCTCGTTTTTTTGACACTAACTTGTAGATGTTTGGTAGAGTTTTCTCAGAAACAGCTGGGCAGGAGCCCAGGCCACTGGGCTGGGAGTTTCTGCTTACAAGGGTTTGTGATCCAGGAGTGGCTGAGAGGTGCCATCTGAAGCAGTCTTTGTCAGGCTCTTTTAAAAGGCTCTGTTGTCCTGGGACAAGTTCTGAATGTTTGGACGTGCACTCTGTGCCCAGCCACCATCCTGTGCCGCACACACAGGAGTTCGATGCGCAAAGTGGGGCTGCTTCACTGCCTGTGTCTCGCGTTAAACAAGGCGGATACTTGGATTAGCACCAGTGTGCTAGCGCCGGATGGACCTCAAAGGAGAACAGTAGTATAGCTTTACAAGTAACTGTGTTGACTCCAAAGCTGAGGTCTAGTAAAAGAAAACATTCCTTCTACCTGCTCATTTTCTGCAGACCTCAGCATGCACCAGCAAATGTTCAGCTATCTAACTGGCAGCTACTCTTCGTGTTGTGTAGGACGTCTCTAGCTCTGTGTAGCTCCTTGCCTGAACAAACTGCAACTCTTGTTTTACTGCTGGCTCTGAGCAGCCCTTAGCAAGACTGATGTAATTTTCTGCTACTGGATAAAAACCTTCACTGGGAGACAGACTTTGTCTTTGTTCCAGCTATAACATTTCAAAACACACAACGATAGACCAAGCAATGGAAAATTTTGCACCACTGTGTCATAAGAAGAAGTTTCAATGTATAGTGTAGAGATTGCTAACTTGTGCTATTAACATTTTGACAAGCGTGTAGTATCATTTTCTTTCCTTTTTTTTTTTTATTTTTCTAAACAAACAAACAAGCAGACCATTAGTTACTCCTCAGCTAGCTACAAATATAAATTTTACCCCATGGGTAGGATTTTATTGTTAAATGCCATAATAAAGCACACTAATCTTGGCACCGCAGATGGAAACACAAACCAAAATCAAGCAAACAAAATCCCAACCCCAAATCCTGCATTGAAAAGCTGAACAAACCTTTCTCCATTTTGATAGTTGCATGCACCTATATGGACTGGCTGTGGCAATGTAATGCCTGTATAATGTTTTCAAATAAAAAATAAATGCTTTATGAAAGCAGGGTTATTGGCTTCCTTGCCTGTTTCCTTTCTGTTTTCTTAGCCTAAATTGGTTTTTCTGAAGTGTGGATCTTGACTCCAGAGCATAATTTTGTTGCTGTGCTGAAGACTTCTTTCCTTTGTGGGTTGGTTAACCTACAACTTCTTCCACAGTGTCTAAGTGTATGTATCATTAAGCACCCTCAGCTATCTTGCCTGGCTCCCAGATGCTGCTCCAGAAGGATAGGAGATCTCCTGGGCACCCTCTGTCTTAATGTACCATTCTCCTGTGGCTAGCTCAGGTATCCCGATATTCACTGCCCTCATGTGGACACAAAAGGACTCCCCCAATGCCTTCCAGAAGAGATATAAATCAACCTAGAATTAATTAGGGGTAAGGCACATGCATGGTGGTGCAGAGGTTACTGAGCATCTGCAGCTGCCTTGCTCAGCCCTTCTTCCCGGCTCCTCTGCTCTGCCCTGCAGCACTTTCCAGCAGAGTCCCGAATCAGGATCACAATGAATGGACACAAAAATTAGACAACAGGAGGAAAAAGAGTGTCAGGAGGAGCAGAATCAGGGAAAGAAAGGAAACAAGACAAGGCCTTGGCTAGCTCAAAGGAATGGAAGGACAGGAAGATCTTAGGTGTGTGAGAATAAAGGGTTATTTGAACATGCCTTCACTTCTGATAGTGTTTTCCAGCATATGCACCTGTCCATCTGTCTTTGTTTGATGCCTCCATAGGAAACAGCATCAGTATTTCTCATGTACTTTCATTGCTGAAAGTAAAAAAAGGGAATGGAGGCTGGTGAGGTCACTTCCAGAGACTCCATGCACCGCAGCCGCGTGGAGCCCCAGACTTTACAAAGCCAGCAGTGCTGCTCTGTGTCTGATTCTCCAGTGTGATTCCTAAGCTACCAAGAACTCCAGAAACTGAGTTAGTGTTCGTGGCTTTATCATTGTAACAGTTGATTTGTATTTTCCTCCAAATCTGCTCAAGAGACTCTCTGATGTTACAGAAATCTCTTTTGGTTGCCTGTCTAGAATTCAGCCTGGGTGCTTGAGTCATACGAATAGTAATTGCTTGGAATTACTCTAAAAATAGATCATAAATAGACATTAATGAATCTTTGTGTGCTTATATCAAACATGTTTCAACACAAGGACACTCAATCAGCTTAAACTTCCACGTCTGCCTTCGGTTTTGTTTATTTAGAACTGGTTCTCCAAAACATTACGAATCCAAAGCCGAATGCCTAGCGGCAATATGCTATGGCACACAAACAAGGAAGCAATGCTTTTGGCAGTTGTTTTGTTAAGTCTGCCCCACAATGTAAGACCAAAACCGTGGCAAACCTTTGTGAAAGGGCTGTGTTTGTGCAGCCACAGACTGGTTCCCACAGCAGCTGAGAAGTGGGTACCGAGCACCAACAGCGCAGCCGTGCTGGTGGCTTTGGAGGAAGGGCATTGGTCATGTCCTCCTCCTCCAGTCTGAAATGCAGGATCATGCACTCTGGTGCTTATTCATAAAAACTCCTGCTGTATGGAGGATATTAACTCCATAGGGATGGGGTCACTAATTGGTGGTTAGTGGCAGACTGGCTGCGAGACACTGACAGGAGACAAAAGCTCATAGAATGACCACAAAAAGGCAGTTGTAACCCTCAGACACTCTTAAGTTGCATTGCAGTTGGTATTTCAGTGTCAGTAAAATGCTCACTACGTTTCTGTAGGCCACGTCAATGGATGGATGGCATGGAGCAGCCTCCGAAGCCCTGGCAGACACCACGGTGCCCCAGCATCCCATGAGGTGGTTCTGCTGAGTGCAGGAACCACTGCACTTCCTCTCACCAGCATTTCCCTCAGCTAGGAGAAATTCCTGCTAGCACTGTTACTGTACAGCAACCCAGCAGAGGGAAAAGTCTTGGCTCAGAGTAAATCTTGAGGCTGAAAGTGAGAAGTCAGCACTTTGCAGGCCTTTCTGCTGTAAAACCTTATGTTTGCTATTGGCTTGGGACATATTTTTTCTTATCCTAGAAGTTCCATTTTTAAATTAACGCAATGCAGGACTTTCCTCTGGTGTTGACAAGGTCAGAATTCACCACTTTATGGACAATCTAATGCTGCAGAATCTCCTTAAGAACATAGATATTGTCAACCCTATAAACCATACAAATATTTGTAACTTGAGAGTAGGTGAAGCTGACTGGGTAGCATTTATAAATTTTATTCTGCTTAGTTTCTGATTTATAACCTTGAGCTATAGCTGACATTTTTGTGACTCCTTATTATATACAGTGCCCTCAGGCAATTGCCTGGTGCTGCCCTGATCATCATAATGCATTATTAATTCCTTTCTGCCAAATACATTATTTATATTAACTCTTGCATTTTTCCCCCATCTTTTGATAGCAGTGGACTCATCCAATTTTAACATAATTGCAAAATCTTCCCTTCCTTCCCAAGTGAAATATACACATGGTGTCAAGAGCAAAGTATTGTATTTACTGTGGAACTTTTGTATTCAAGTTCTTACCAAAGCAGAGAGAGAGATGAGACCTCAGCTGGAGTATTGCATCCACCTCTGGGGCCCTCAACACAAGAAGGACATGGACCTCATGGAGAGGGTCCAGAGGAGGGCCACAAAAATTATCAGAAGGCTGGAGCACCTCTCCTATGAAGATGGGCTGAGAGAATTTGGGTTATTCAGCCTGAAGGAGAGAAGGCTCTAGGCAGACCTTACTGCTGCCTTCTGGTACCTGAAAGGGATTACAAGAAAGCTGTGGAGTGACTATTTACACAAAGGTAAGTAGCAATAGGACAAGGGGCAATGGTTTTAAACTAGAGAAGGGTAGGTTTAGATTGGACATTAGGAAGAATTTCTTGACTGTGAGAGCGATGGAACTCTGGAACAGGTTGCCCAGGAAGGCAGTGGAGGTCCTATCCCTGCAGACATTTAATATCAGGCTTGCTGGGACTCTGAGCAACCTGGTCTAAGTTGGGGCTGTCCCTGCTTAATGCAAGGAGGTTGGACCTCTAGAGGTCCCTTCCAACCCAGTGCATTCTATGGTTCTGTTTCTGTGTGCTGAGTTCACCTGAGCATTGGGCATGGAAATGCTGAGTGGTAGAGCTAGAAACACTGCATGCAGGATAGTGGCTGTCAGAGTTGGGAGGCTTGGGCTGCCACACGTGCCAAACACCTGCCAGCCTACAGAGTGACGTTCTGTGAGGGCAGGCGTGTTTAACTTCACACTGCCTGCAGCAGCCAGCATCACAGAAGCCTGGCTTTTAGCCAGAGCTATAGCAACCCAGCAATCAGTGCTTGCACGTTCTTAAACTGACCGTTTGCCTACATGGACTTCCTCAGTGAAACGGTGCAAGGAAATAGGCTAATTGCCTCAACAACCTGAGAAGTCTCATGATGAGACTCTGTGTGAGCTTTGGCTTGAATTATATCATGTAGTTCTTGGCATTGAACAGAGTTGCAGATGCTAAATAGGTCACAGGTATGCAAGCACTGGAGTGGATTTCATAAGCCATTATGTCCCCATACTTCCACCGTGAGCCTACACTGTGATTAAAAGAGAGTGCCCACAAAACAGACCTGCAGCTTTAGTCCTTTAAAACTGTCGCAGTTCAGATCTTCCACACTTCAGCCTTCATTCAGCAGGATTCATTTAATAACTAAAGCTGATGAGGAGCACTAGCACTGCAGGACCTGCTTGGATATTGCATCCTCAGAGCACATCACCTCCCTTGGCAGGCATACTGCTAGAGTGCAGCTGTTATTTACAGAGGTGGCACTGACACTCCATTCACATGCATTAAGCCTGGCTTCCTCTTCCCGAGTCTTCTCTTCTGCAACTCTTCTTTTCCTCTCCAGCCTCTCTGCAGCTGGGTGCACCAGAGAAAGAATTGATTCCATTAAAAAAAAAAAAAAATGGGTAGGGTTCATCCAAGGTATAACTGAGACAGCTCACAGCTTTTGTTCCTCCTTGCACAAATGACTTCTTTGAACCAGGTTTGGTGCAAACACAAACTGTGGTTGAGCAGGCATTTGTCATCACAGGCTGGGAGCAGGAGTGTGAATACTCAACTCCCAAACCTAAATCTTCATTTCTGCCTCAGACCTCAGTTCATGAGAGAGGGTGGAGAGACAGAGGTGGTTGAGCTCTTTTTATTTCCTCTGGGTGTGGGAGGGGAGGATGTATGCTCAAACAGCATGAGAAATCTTGTGCTGCTACGACTAATCCAGCTCAAATTTTGCGGCTAGCCATAGGGCTGTGCCCAGCACCACCAGCAGTCTGGCACCTTCCACAGGGTTACTTTAATTGGAATTATTGTTGTGAGCTGCTGAGCTAAAGAAAATAGCAGCTGCACTAGCAACAGCTTGTCTCCACTGCCATGGAAGAGAAAACATCACTGCCAGCTACAGCACAGGTATTTTAGTATGACAAGGGAGTACTGATGGGTTTTGCTCTGTGTGAGTCATGAAATATCAGGGAGTGGCTACATGTTCATTAAAAAATGCCCTAGAATTCCTGTTTTACCTGGGTGTTTTTCCCATGCTTTTTTGTCTCCATCTGGCACCAAGAAACCTTTTCTGCACCAGTTTCTAAGATTTAAAGCAGAATTCAGATACAAAAGTCACCCAAAAATGCTTTGGCAGCCCAAGAGACTTTGAGTCACCTGAAGTGTAATCCTGTACCTCAGTCACATAGTAAATGCTCCAAGCAAGAAGGTGTCTGCCCAGAGGAGACTCCTGCAGCCCCTTTTACTGCTGAGGGGGAAGGCTGCAGTCATGAACACCAAAGATGTGGCAGTGGACAAGAGAGAAAAGTATTGGTTATAGGGAGAGAGAGACAGAGGCTCTCTTGCTGTGAAAGGCTGGAGATGAATGAGAGCAGGGATCGTCACCCCACCTGCAATCCAAACACTTCCAAATGCCCTGCCAGAGCTGCATCTGCCCTGTGCTGCCCGCAGCCATCTGTGATTTCCCTTGGGTTTAGGACAACAGGTCACTTCCACACTGCAATGTCATTTCTGTTGACTTCTACTAATACTAGAAAGCAAGGACTTCCTCCCTGTTCCCAACAACTTGTAATAGCATTCAGGTGTTGCTTGCCTGCCCACCCAGCAGTGCTTTGCCTGGGGGCTCCCATTTCCATAGCACCCATAACCTCCCTCTGAAATCACAGTGGAAACAGAAAGGAGCTGCGTTTGTAGTTGGCTCCTCCTTAGGAGCTGTACCTTGATGTGCTTGTGTTGGAAGTGTGCAGATCTAGAACAAAACGCTGCCAAAAACAATGAACAACCCTTTCCAGATATTCAAGAGAGCAGAAAAACATCCTCAAACAAGAGCAATAGTAGAGAAAGAGACGACTTTCTTGTCAGGCAAGGGATTCTTGCTCTCTTGCTTTGAGTTTGGAGTTGGGTTTTTTTCCTACCCACCCCAAACTGAATTTTAAAAACATATAGAAATGTAGAAGGGAATGTTGTTACCTTCACAGGGTCACAGGATGTCAGGGGTTGGAAGGAACCTGGAGATCATCTGGAGATGATCGAGTCAAACCTCCTCTGCCACAGCAGGACCATAATCCAGTGCAGGTCACACAGGAACACATCCAGATAGGCCTTGAAAGTCTCCAGAGACTTTGACTCCACAACCTCTCTGGGCAGCCTGTTCCAGTGCTCAGTGACCCTTACAGTAAAGAAGTTCTTCCTTATGTTGAGGTGGAACCTCCTGTGCTGTACTTTACATCCATTGCTCCCTGTTCTGTCACAGGGCACAACTGAGCAGAGTCTGTCCCCCCTCTCCTGACCCCCAGCCCTCAGATATTTACAAACATTTATTAGATCCCCTCTAAGTCTTTGCTTCTCCAGACCAAAAAGCCCCAGGTCCCTCAGCCTCTCTTCATGGGGCAGTGCTCCAGCCCCTTCAGCATCGTCGTAGCCCTCCGTTGGACTCCTGTGAGTTGAACTCTGTTGGATGTTTGTATTCTGGGGAGATGCCATCTCTCTGTCAACGTGAGAGATGCTCTGAGCAGAGCAGAACTTGCTCACATCCCCACTTGCTTTTCTGTATTTCACAGAGCTGACGCTGTCTTCTGACTGTTTTTTGCACAGGCTGATGGCAGTTGGTAAAGGTGTTCCAGGAGGAGCTCCTGGAATGTGCCACTGATTCTTAAACCAAATGAGAAGTGCCAGGCTTCTGATGGCTACTTCAAAATAGTTTGTTGAAAAGAATGTTAAGACCTATAGAATTACTCACTCTTGTTATTTCTGGGCATGCATTTGTCCTTTTCCAAAGTTTATATGGCATAGCTCTTAAATTTTAATCTTGCTGTTGTATTCAAAACTAATGCCCTAAGTGCTGACTTGCTCTTAACTGCCTTTTCCACATTGATTCCTGTCTCTCCAGTGAATATGTGATGTTCTGTGCATTGTATTTAAGAACAGGAGCAGCCTAGGAGATTTTGCATTTAAAGAGAAAATAGAGCTGCTGCAAATAGGCACAGATTGTTCTTGAAATGCATTCCTCTCTTGGGCTGTCATCTGATGTTTCTCTTAAAATGGACTCCTGTCTCCATCCCCTGATGATGCCTTCAGGCATCTGTACACATGGAACAACTTCTACTGAAAGCTGTTTGAAAACAGACAGCTGCAAATTTTGACCTTTTCTGGAAGAACACTGTGCAAACACTGCCTGGGCAGTCACCAATCCCCTTGCCTTCTGCCCAGCTAACAGATGTTGCAGAAGCTTCAGGATGGCTCCTACCCAGCCCTTGGGAAGATCTTTGTGAACAGATCTCTGACCCTGCAATTTCTCTCCCCATTTCACTGCCAATCACCTAGACATCATCCAGCAAGCCTCTTGGGTAACTGCATGCTCCCCTGAGATCTAGAAATCTGTCATTCTGGCTTGTCTTTTCTCTGTTTTACAACTTACCTTAGAATCATAGAATCATAGAATGGTAAGGTTGGAAGGGACCTCAAGGATCATCCAGTTCCAACCCCCTGCCACAGGCAGGGACACCTCCCACTAGCACAGGTCACTCAAGGCCTTGTCCAACCTGGCCTTGAACACCACCAGGGAGGGAGCAGCCACAACCTCCCTGGGCAACCTGTGCCAGTGTCTCACCACCCTCACTGCAAACAACTTCCTCCTAACATCCACTTTCAATCTCCCCTCTGCCAGTTCAAACCCATTGCCCCTTGTCCTGGCATTACAAGACCTTGTCAATAGTCCCTCCCCAGCCCTCCTGTAGCCCCCTTCAGATACTGGAAGGCCACTCCAAGGTCTCCTGGAAGGCTTCTCTTCTCCATGCTGCAGAGCCCCAACTCTCTCAGCCTGTCCTCAGAGCAGCTCAGAGCAGAGCTGCTGCAGCCCTCTGAACATCTGTGTGGCCTCCTCTGGACCCACTCCAACAGTTCCATGTCCTTCTTGTGCTGGGGCCTCCAGAACTGCACACAAGACTCCAGATGGGGTTTGAGGAGAGCAGAGCAAAGGGGGAGAATCCCCTCCCTTGCCTTGCTGACCACACTACTCTTGATGCAGCCCAGGACTCAGTTGCTGTCTGGGCTGCACTCACACTGCAGGCTCATGTTGAGCTTTTCATCAACCCAGACTTTCTCAATGCTCCTAACTCTGTCCCCTTCAACTCGCCTCTAAGTCTTGAGGAATCTAACTCCTTGATTGCTTTTTCTCTTCCTTTTGCAACTTATCCAATAGGTAAACTTCATATACCATCTGCCAGGTGAATGCTAATGACTCCCAATCTTCCTCTCAAGTTCAGATCAACCTTCTCTGTCCAAATGAAACTGTTGGTCTCTGACTTCATCTTGTGGGTGACAGCATTGCTTAAGCCATGCTCAGTCTCTTCCCACCAGAGCTGCTCATCTCTGTTCTTAATTACTGTGAGCTCTGCAGTCCTTTCCATGGGTGTGCAGTTTTGTCCTGAGGAAATGCTGCTGCTCATCTTGGTTTAATTAAAGTAGCTCCTCCTGAAAGGTTGTTCTTTGGGTACAGTACTTAAGAGATCAATTCCACTTCTTTTTCACCTCTGCTGCAGATAAGGAGAGGGAAAATTAATTAGCAGAAGTGTCTCCATCAGCAGAGACTACTCATTCTTCATCACTAAAGTGTTGTGTATTCAGCTGGAGTCAGACAAGTGGATGTTGTCTGGGGTTCTTTCTAAGGGTCTCTTTAGCCAAAGAAAGTCACTTCTTTGATTTCAAACAGAGCAGTCCTCTAGTGCCTGAAACATTGTAGTAAATCAATGTAGGAGCAGCCTGTGTGAGACCTGATGGAAAGGGAGCAGCTCAAACAACTGCCACCAGTCACACTGACAGTCTTACAGACTGTGCTCATTCACACCCAGATGCTCAGAAGCCATTCAAGATCAGTAGTGAGCACCACCAAGAACTGGGATTTCAGCTTCCAAGTGCTGAACACATCTCTCAGAAAAGAAAAGCTGGGTTTGGACAGACATGATGTGCCCCTGAGGAACCAGCAGTCACCACAGGCTAGGCTTCTGCCTCTGAACCTTGCTTGGCTTCTCTTCCATTGATCTGGGGCACAGGTGCTGTCCATTGCCTTTATGGCCTTGTTTGGTTATCTCTCTGGCTGCAAGCTGACTCGTGGCTGGATGCTATATAGTTTGAGTGCACTGTTCTGGGTTAGTGAAAGCATTCTGTCAACCTCTGTCCATCAGCTGCTCAGCCTGAAACACCTTCATGTGACCTGTGGATTAAAGGCAGGTAAGTGAGGATTTAATCTGAGTTTGTCTGCATTTATTCCTAACCACCTCACAGCTGTTACAATGGGAATAGTCTTCACTATGGGCTCCAATGGCAGCTTTTCATCTGATTCCTTCTTCTTCTTGTTGGTGGATGTTTTTCCTTTGATGTCAAAATTATCTGGCCTGAAGACACTACTCATTCTGTCAAAGTAGTGACTGGAGGGTTACCATGGGGGATTACAAATTCCAGCAAGAGGTCCTTAACTGGAAGAGAAAAATGCTTGTGCTGAACCTGAAGTTTCAATCCTCTGTGAAGATTGCATTGCTGTGTAGATTTTTAGTTTTTCTAACATTTAGGTTATTAGAACATTGTGGCCTGCAGTGAAAATTCTGCAATGGAACTTCAGGCTTTCAGTTTTCATTTGCTGGTATTCAAAGAGAGGATTTATTCCTTGGGAAGTTCATGAATGGTTGCCTTAGTGCCCTATAGATAAGATTGGGTTTAACAGAAATGCAATTTTAAAATTAAATGCCTAGGTGCAAAGTCTTTTCCTAGTGAAATAAGTGTCTGGAGTCTTTCTGACAATTGATACTTTAGTATGAGTCAAAGAAAAGTGAGTTTTTGGACTGATTTAAAATGTTAAATATGTAAGGAAACCTCAGACATACACAGCAGCTCTTGAGGATATGGCCTCTTGCATTTATACACAATGCAGTGTCTAATATCTGGCTTTGATCTTGGCTTTCATGAGATAAGGCAAGGAGAATATTCTTTATACAAGAGTGTGTGCACACATCTATCTCTCCTCTTCCTCTGATCTAGTGTGAGGTGGGACATGGCAGGGCAGTTTGAACTAGATGATTCTTGTGGTCCCTTCCAACCCTGACTGATTCTATGATCCTTCAGCTGTGCAGGGGTATGCACTACACAGATGCACGCTCAACATGGATGCTCTAAACAGCACATAACTGTTTGTGAAGGGGCAGGGGTAACAATGGGAAGAGAGAGTGAAAATTAAAATGCATGCTGTGAAAATGGAGATGGAAGGGAAGAAGTGGTGATGGGTGGCTGCATCTGGCCTGGAAGGCAGAAATGTTTTGTTTGTATTGTTTGTACATCAGTTCTACACTGGCCTAAGGTCTGGGATGCACCAGTCCTCTCCCTCTGTGATTTCCATACACTCTACTCCAGCAGATCCAGAATCATGAGGAACAGGATCCCCAAATGCAGCACAATGAGGTCTCGTGAGAAGAAGGGCTGAATATAATGTACAAGGCCAAAGTGGTAGCTACATGCATAGTGCTGTGAGCAAGAGGCCTCTGATGTGTGCCCTGGGAATGGTGGCAGTAGCTAGAACATCACAGCTGTTACCTGAAAGTTCAAACTAATTCTTGCTAAATGCTTGTGCTCTTTTTTTCTTTTAATTAACAATGCTTGAACCTTGCTGACAAGCTCAGTGATTGATGCATAGGAAGGAGGTGTTAGTGGAGCTGTCTCTTGACTTTATTTAATAAAGATTACTTTATCCTGTGTGTCTAGAGAGCATTGCAGGGTTATGTAAGGCTTCGGTCCTGAGTTAAAGCTTTTGACAGCCTCCTTAGGTAACAGTTTATCATAACTATTAGTGTCACTTTTCTGCACTGCATATTCAGGACAATTGATCAGCTGTCTTTTGCTGATGCTCTCACAGGACCTCTGGAGTTGAAGGTTGAGCTGCTACCTGCAATCCTATATTACATGCATAACGAAGCATATAAGACTCCTAGAAAGCTTGTGTGCATTCTTCATGGTTGTCTTTTATCTTCTTTTCCACCCTTCAGTTCTGAGCTTTATTTAATTTCACTCCACAATAGCAGCTATATCATTCAAAGAGTAAAAACTTGCTGCTCAGTTTCAGGTTGTGAGAAAGACCAGGGAGGGGAAGAAAGTTCTCCTCTGTCAGGAGAATTCACCTTGGTAAAATAATAAAAACAACAATCAAATCTCCAAAAACTTTTAGCTTTCTCTGCTATGTGCTGCATTGTGTGACCTTTTTCTATCTTAAGGGGGCCTATAGGAAAGCAGGGGAGGGATTTTTTTAGGATGTCAGGGAGTGATAGGACTGGGGGGAATGGAACAAAGCTAGAAATGGGTAGATTCAGACTGGATGTTAGGAAGTTCTTCACCATGAGGGTGCTGAGACCCTGGAACAGATTGCCCATGGAGGTGGTTGCAGTCCCATCCCTGGAGGTGTTTAAGGCCAGGCTGGATGAGGCTCTGGACAGCCTGATCTAGTGTGAGGTGTCCATGGCAGGGGGGTTGGAACTGGATGATCCTTGTGGTCCCTTCCAACCCTGACTGATTCTATGATTCTGTGATTAAGCAGAGTTCAGCCAGGGCTGAAGACTAGATGCTGATCTCTGACTTCCAAAGAATTGGCTCTGGCAAATTGGAGGAATCGAACAATGGATAAGAAAGAATTCTTGAGGGACTGTCAGGAGTGTCTGGGATGTGTAAGACTGATTTTTTGGGGGAAAAAAAAGAATAAAAAAAGGCTTTATACAAGTAGGTAAAATAACAGTAACTGTCCATAGCTGTGAGGTTTCCTGAGTGCCTGAGAGACTTGACTCTCAAAGCAGGGGAGAGATATCCTTAAACTAATAGGGCAGATATCCATTAAACTAAGTAACAAAAAAATTAGCCTGTGGGTAAATTTGAAGTTACTACCTATAAAATTAAGATGCTTTCCTCAAACATAATGAAGCCAGCCACATTATCTGGTGAATTTAAAGCAATGGAGGGGAAGGGGGGAATTGAAATAAAATAAAAGGTAAGAAAACATTGCTTAGACTACACTGTTAATAACCTATCAGCTGCTTGGTGTCTCTGGTCTCCCTAAGTGGTGTTTGGCAATAACATCATACTTGTGACTCAATTCTTCCTCTGCTAAAGAATGCAGTACAGAAAAATCAGAGGCTTTGGGAAATTCCTTGCTCTTCTGCTCACAAAAGCAGAATTTTAATTTCCAGCTCAACGGCTACGAGGTGTTTAGTTTGACTTTATTGGAAGTGGTATTTCTGGGGACTAAGCTGAGCTAGTCTCAAGAGCCTCAGACAGTTTCCACAATGCAGATTGTGCCCTCTGTGTGTATCTCCAGGGCTGGTTGGTACTTCATAGTTACTCATTTTCTGGTATAGATTTGAGTTGGAGTTATTGCATTCACATCAAATGGAAATTATAACTGCTGATCACATTATGTTCAGTCTTGTTTATCCCAAGATTACATCTGTCAAAACACATACTACAATATTAGGTTTTGCAGAAGCTATCTCTGACAGTCGTGGTGTGTATTATTAAATGATAAACAGCTCAGGTTCTTGCTGCCTTGTTGGGGAATCCTCTTATAGCACAATTATAAAGCCTCATTATAAAGTGAGTTGTGATGTTCAGATTATGTGCATTGTGTTCACTCTATTCCTTATCCTAATGTAATATTTGCCTTCCTGTGTTAGTAATGGCACATCAGACTTTTCTGGGGTTTACCAAAACAGAAACATGCATTTACTGAGGTTAATTATTGTCAAAAGGGGGAGGGGAAAAAAAAAAATCAAAGACAAACCAATGGTGTAGAGCTGCTTCTGGAGCTACACACCTGAGTTCTGTCATTCTAGACTTCTCAGGATCCTAAGAATCCTTGTTCTGGAGACAGAACAAGGGGGAATGGCCTCAAGCTGAGACAAGGGAGGTTTAGATTGGACATTAGGAAAGTTTTTCACAAAGAGACTGGTCAGGGACTGGAATGAGGTGCCCAGGAAGGTGGTGGAGTCACCAACCCTGAATGTATTTAAGGGTGGTTTGGATGTGGTGCTTGGGGCTATGGTTTAAGGTGAATCTTGTAGAGTAGGGTTCTAGGTTGGGCTTGGTGATCCTGAGGGGCTTTGCCAACCTGAGGGTTTCTGTGATTCTAAAAGTATTTTGGTTGGAAAAGAACTTAGAGATCACCAAGTCCAACCATTAACTGAGCACTAAACCATGTGAATAAACACCTCATCAACACATCTTTTAAATACCACCAGGGATTCCACCACTTCTCTGGGCAGCCTGTTCCAATGACTCACAACACTTTTAGTAAAGAAATTTTTCATGATGTAAACCCAAAACCTCCCCTGGAGCAACTTGAGGCCATTTCTTCTTGCTCTATTGCTTGGGAAAACAGATCTCCACTGCACTGCTACCTCCTTTCAGGTAGCTGTAGAGTGAGAAGGTCTCCCCTGAGCATCCTTTTCTCCAGGCTAAACAAGCCCAGTTCCCTCAGCTGCTCCTCATAAGGTTTATTCTCTAGACTTTTCAACAGCCTTGTTGCCCTTTTGGACCATCTTTAGAAATATCCAATAGCTGGTTTAATGGGACTAAAAACCCAAGCATCCTGCCCATGGTGCTAAGACATCTTTTGGGGTAAAGTATTTCTCAGTGTAAGCAAACAAAATTGACCTTTAGTACATAAAGATAAAGCACTTCCTCTGCCTTCTCAATTGCAGACAGTGTTCAAATAAGAGTGTTCACTTTGTGATCCTAATCGTTATGTACCTCAGCTCTTGGAAACAGCTTGGAGATGAAGGAGCTCATTATATCTGTTTACACTCTGTAATTTTCACCAGTGTGGTATCAATCTGTCACAGCCTTTTCAAAGGCTACTTAAGGAAGGTTTAGGAGGGAGAAGGACAAAAAGAAGCAAAACAAACAAAATAGTAGATGACCCCATGTGAGCCAGCATAACTTAGCTCCCTACAATCTCTGTCACTGTCCAGAAAGTGCAGCTTCTTCACCTGCCTTTCAACATGTATAGACTCAGGCTTTCACCCAGCTTGTGGTTTTTTTTGGATGAAATCCACAAAAAGAACCTCACCAAAATGTCAAAAGATCAAATAGAAGGTGAGCAGTGAATCCAATCACGATCCAAAGGACTCAGCTACTGCCTAACTCAGCAAGAGGTAGAAGTGGTTCTGCTCAGCTTCCCATGGTTGTGTGGGTGTCAGAAAAGACAATGAGCAAACCAGGTGGGGAGAAGTTACTGTCACTCACAGCAGAGATGGCAGAGTTATTGGATTGTTTGCTTTTTAATCTGTGCATGGATAGATTATTTCTCTCTGTGTGTGACAATGCTAGTCACCTTTTAGGGACCTGGCTTGGGTGTTGAGGAAAGTGTTGGCTTTATTTAAGATTACTGGGTATGTAAAATTCAAAGAGGCCCTTTACATTTAGGCAGTGGTATCATCAAGCCACCATTTTTATGTTGCTATTTTCAGAGCTTCTAATATGTTTCCAATACTTAGTAATGACCAGAGAATTTCTGAGTAAAGAAGTAGTACCAAGTACATTATTTTCTGCAAATACTGCTGAGGAGAAAAAATATCTCCCTTATTTCCTGAGCCATGTGAGGTACCAGCAGCGAGACCATGTGAAATCTATTGAGGCTGTGCAGCACTCAAAATTCAGACTGATGTTCTGGTCTCTTAGCTAATAAAGCTGTGATTGCATGCAGCAGCAGCACTGCCATTTGGGATTCCTAAGCTGTTTGTTTAATCTTTCATAATCACAGACTGGGCATCTGCAGGCAATTTACCCTTGATAAATAATGGTCACTAAGCAGAGAGTTTTCTGCAAAGGAACTGAAATGTAATGTTTGCTATTTGTAACTGAAATGAGTGGAGTCAATTGCTAAAAAGGACCAAATCAGAAAGGATTGGGAGCTGAGCAAGAGAGATGACATGTGGGATGTGATGGCCAGTTAGTGACAGAGCAGAGGGTTCTCTGCTTTATGACCTGCTTATGATGTCTCTGAGTGGCAGCATCCCTGGTTCGTTCCTCTGTGGACAAAGTGTGTAGGCTGTGCAAGATGTTGCACAAGCTGTTTGCTGTGAGTGGGGATGGGAGATGGTTTCAGATGGGGGATGATTTCAGATTCTAGCAGGGTGAAAAAAAGTTGTAATTGGAGCAACGAGTAAAGCAGAGGTTTCGACACCAAGAAATGTTCACCCCTGTCCTGGGGAGCCAGCACAAAGTGGTTTTGGTCTCCATTGGGAAAGGTAACTTCAAAAGATTGAGAAACTAGAGCTCCTCTCCTCAGCTGGTTAAGAGTACCTCAAGATTTCCCCAATCCTCTTCCAGCCAAGGCAAACACTGGTTTCGTGCTCTTATCTAATATGTTTTCTCAGAAACATCTCACTGTGTCCCTTCCAGCTCTCAGTGATTTGCTTGCAAACAGAACAAGCCTTGGCACTGACCCAGTACCCTGTGTTATCCACACTATTCTCTCACTAACCCCTGAACACAGCACCCTGCCAGCTACCAGCAAGAAAATTAACTCTGTCACAGCCAAAACCAGGGCACCAAGTTTCAGGGTACAGGACTCTGCTAGCACAGGAGATATTCTGCAGGAAGAAGTTCTTCACCATCAGGGTGGTGAGACACTGGAAAAGGTTGCCCTGAAGTCCCATCCCTGGAGGTGTTTTAAGGCCAGGCTGGATGTGGCTCTGAGCAACCCGATGTAGTGTGAGGTGTCCCTGCCCCTGGAACTAGATGATCCTCAAGGTTCCTTCCAGCCCTGACAATTCTATGATTCCCTATCACAGGTTTTGGCAGACAGAGGTGGCTTTTTTGGTTTAGCATAGGACACTTTGTAATAATCAGCTATGTGAGTTTTTATAAGCCCTGCTGTTGTACCATTTGGATCAAAGACAACTGCAAACCACCTGCTGTCCTACAGTCTGAAGTGTGCAGATTGTTCTGGTTTTTGTCATCCAGTATTCAAAGCAAGAAAGGGTGTCACACTGGCTTCTGAAGGATTGCCAGCCAGACGTGGTGACAGTGACACCCTCTGAGTCATTCCTCTATTTGAACAAAGTTGTGTTGTGGCTTATTTTGGAAAGATGTGGTGGTGTCTGTCCCCAGAGAAGGTTCCAAGCCTTTCAGATAGAAAAGCTCTTCTCCATGTGCAATTTATCTACTATTGAGTCCCCTCTGTTTATCATCTCTATTTTCTTTGAGCATAATTTTTAGAGGCTGTAGTCCATCAGATGAACATCTGCTAACAGGCAACTTGGATTCAGATCTTCATTTTGGACTGAGGCTGAGTAAGTTGAGGAAGGGATATTTAATTACTGGCTACTGGTTGAGGTAAAAGCTCTCACTACTGCTGGCTGATGAAAGCCAGATGCAGCTTCTTCTGGAGCTCTTCTGTATTAGCAGCTCTCATATGAGGGAATTTCTGCTCAGCTGAAGAGTCCTTTTCTTCATGGTTACAGGGGGTCTGATGTCCACTTGTCAGCCAGCTCTAAAATGTGGGCAGCAGAGCTGTAGGGTGAAGATCACAGGTCTGTAGATGATGACAACCAAAGGCAGCTTATCTCTCTCTGCATGTCAAAGCAGTTGTTATTTGGTGAGAAAAGTCATGTTTTGCTTTTATCTCTTAGTTCCCCAAGAAAGCTATCTGATAGCAGAGCTAAATTCGGAGGAATCTGTGGCTGTGCTGTTCTTCACGTTCCCTTTATGCAGATCACCACTGGAAAATAAGGAAGAGAAGGAAGGCAGAGAAGGTTTCACAAGCAAAGACTCTCACCAGAGCCTGCGAATTCATCAGTAAAAGGACGATTTTGTTCCAGGCATCGATACATTGTCATTATAATTCTAAGAGCATTTCAGCAGCCTTTTGGCAGTTCTATCTCGGAGCGTCCTGTGACTCGCTCGCTGGGATCGCGGCGCCACGTGTGCGGCTGCTCTGCTGCCGCCGCAAGATAACGAAGGAGGCAGCAAAAGCTGCCAGGCGGCGCGCCAGGTGACGCGCCCATTAGAGCAGGGCAACAACTGCACTTGTGCCCAAATGCCTCGGCTGCTTCCAACCCCCAAACGCTCACGGCGCTGAGCAGATCTGCTTCCCGGCAGGCACACCTCTGCCAAGAGGGCGATGGTGAGCTGTGCTGAGATGTGTGACCCTGGAGTTAGTGACTCTCGGTGGTGAAAGAAGGACCTTTAAAGACATTAACGAATTTTAAGTCGGTCTAATACGGGTGAAAAATTAGGTATCCATGTAGTATTGACATGCTATTTGTGTCACATTCAACAATATGATTACAAATAGAAGCTTAGAAGTGGTTATTTTCTACCACTCTGTAGTATGTTTATTCACGTTTTGCTAGATTTTAGAACAAACAAATCCTGCTGTCAGCAGAGCATTAACTACTGGCTTCTGTGGTCTCTTTTCTCTGAATTATAGAATATTCTGGGTTGGAAGGGACCTCCAAAGGCCATCTAGTCCAACCCCCTGTGCAGTAAGTAGGGGCATCCTCAACTAGATCAGGCTGCTCAGAGCCCTGTTGAGCCTCTCTTCGAGTATCCCCAGAGATGGGGCCCCAACCCTGGGCAACCTGTTCCAGTGTTCCACTACCCTCATGTTGTTACATTTGGTTTGGGTTTGGGGGTTCTTTTGTTTGTTTTTCTCCCTTATTTTCTTCCCCTCCAAGCAAATATTTGGTGAGTGAACTTACGTATCATAATTCAGTCTTGGAAATAATTACACCTATTAGCTCAGTGTAGCTAATCTGGGTTTGGTTTTGTGTTTGGAATTGGTTTTGGGTTTGTTTTGTGGGTTGGGGTTTTTGGGGTTTTTTTTTGTTTTGTTTTTTGGTTTTTTTTTTTTTGAATCTGCAAAGGCTTTTTCCAGTTTATTCTGGGTCACTTTAAAGACCAGGTAAATCTAAACCTTTGTGACACAGGAGAAGGAGAACTGGGGATGCAAACACAAGCTTGCTTGCACAAGTGACAGGAGAATGAGAAACAAAGCCTGTAGTCAACCCCCTTGAGACAACAGCAGTGAAAACCCTCAGAGCAATTTCTCACTGAGAAAATAAAGCTCATAGGAAAGAAATGGAGCTCCCTTTCCAGAGCAAGAAGCTGTAACAGATCTTAGACTCCCTTGTCTTTACTTTCTTCCTGCTTTGCATTACTTTGCTTCAGTCCCATTCTGTGATGCACGGCTGCAGAGAAGTACTGCACCTCTATAAGAAATGGATTTATTAAGGCAATGGTTTCATTTTACTCATCTCTGTAAGATATGTGTGCCACTGTCCCTGTACACAGCTGATATATTTATAAACTACAAGAATAAAGTTACACTGGAGAGAAAAAAAATGGTTTCCAACTCAGTAGCTGATTCTGGCACCTGGCCTCCTGCCTGAAAGGGTTTGCTGCTGTGCTTGCAGGGTGTTGGTGTAGGTGCTGTTAGTGACACAGAGTTGGGTTACTCAGATGATCTCAGTGTGAGCATTTTAAACTTGTATCACTGAGAAATATGATGCAGCAGATGATGGCTTTTGAATTTATTTTAAAGCTTTAATTTTAGGTTTATGAGCTTTTCAGAGAGTTGGGTTGGTTTTTTTAAGATTAGTTTTCTGGGTCTGCAGTTTTAAACTCTGCTTTAAATTTGACTTCAGAGTGAAATGAATTGCAGGGTTCCTGCTTAGCTCAAGTAGACCAAGCTGTTGGGCCACATTACGGGTGGGTTGATGTTGCCTTGAATGCAGATAGGATTCAGCATCACACTGCAGGCATCATCACTTCTTTTTGAAGGAGAATGTGCCATGGCCACAGCCATTCCTTAACTTTCACAAGATGTGGCCTGTAAGACAAGTCTCATGAGGAGCAGCTGAGGGAACTGGAATTGGTTCATTTGGAGAAGAGGAGACTAAGGGGAGACCTCATTGCTCTCTATAGCTCCCTGAAGGGAGGCTGCACTGAGGTAGGGGTTGGTCTCTTCTCCCTAGTAACAGGAATAAAACAGCAGCTGTGTGTTTTGGTGCTGAGCAAATACTAAAATCACTTTATTGTATTTAATTTGTCTTTCCTTGGAAGCGGAAGATGCACACCACAGGTATAGCAGTGAAATTTGATCATGGCCAGGACGTGACACAGCAATAGCTGTAGCTGTTCCCAAGGCATGTCAGGATCCAATTTAGTCTGAACTGAGGCGTGGGAGGACCAAGAAGTTGACTGTGTACAGGAACTTGTGGCTGACCTCTTGTGTTGGGAGATGCAGGTTCTGGGCTCAGAGCATGAGTCTGTGATCAGAGGCAGAATGAGGGGGCAGCTCTGTGAATAGCTGCTGCTAGGGAGAGGGAGAGCTTAACTGCATTGCTCATCTGTCCAAAGGGAGAAGTGATTTCTGATTGTGAAATTCCCCTGAAAATCATGTTCTTGCATTCCTGGGGCTGCTCGCTCTGTGTGTGCGGGGGGAAGCTGCTGTACAAAGGAAGGACTCGCATTCACTCTCACAGCTTGACTGGGTTTATAATAGTACTTAAATGCCAGTGCTTGCTGTGCTTTCTAAATGCTGATCCAATTTATGAGAGCTTTAAAGAAAGAAAGTGTGTGGGTGGATGATCAGCATGATTTTCTTGTTGTTTTATATGAAACGATGCTGTCATTTACTAAGTAAAAAGAAATCATTCTGCATATTTCTACTCTGCTTCTTAAAAAAAAGAACCCAAACAAGCAAGACTTAGAGGAGTAAGCTGAAATAGCTAAGTGTGTATGTTGTCTAATACATTCCTACTCACTGTGATTTATTTGTAGCCATCCTATACTTGTGCTAACAGGAAATTATTAACATCTATATTTCATCACTGACTTGCTCATAAAATAAACTAGGGGCTCAGACAAGTTTTTGGGAGACAGGATTCTGTACCATGGAACACTATAAATACCAGGATGCTCCAGGTGTTACAGAGTGGCTGTCAAGACAGGCTTTCATGCAGACATATACTTAACTGTATACTTCATGTTATCCTGTGAGGTATCCAGGCTCTTAATTAGCAAGTCCTTAGGATATGAATGGTCACAGAAACTCTGTTAAGCTTCTTTTTCATTCTCTCTAATTAGTGACAGTGCTGTTCAGAATTCCTTTTCCTCTCTGAACCTGGAGAGAAGATACCTGCCTGCCCCTAAGGAACTCCTGATAGAAGGACAAAAAGTTAGAGTCGGAAGTAGTGCTGCTGGAGAAGTGATGGTCAGAGCCACATCTCATCACAGAGTGACCAATGTTGTCTTTCACCAGCAGAATACATATTCTCCTGCTACCCTTAAATCTCCTGTTTCTAATCTCTAACACAGTGTTGTAGCTAAGGAAGCAAATTTCACAGCCAGGACCAGTAGGGAAAGCTCATCCAGCCCTGTACCCACTGCTGTTTGGGTAGGAACTCTCTCTGCATCCTCCAAGATGCTCCAACAGAGCAACACAGATCAAGGAGGTAGGTTTGAAAAATGCACACTGAGAAACCAGGCTGGCAGAGAAAAGCACCACAGCCCATACTGGGGGCTGCCAGGCTGTCATACTTGTGTTACAGGGAAGTAATGACAAACTTTGTGGATGCTTGATGCCAAATTAATTTAAAATACCTTGTGACTTACTGTCAACTTCAATCCCTGTCTCTGGCACCAGTATCAAATCTGGTTGTGGATAACCCAGACAGTGTAGCTTCCGAAGTGATATTTCTGTTCTGTTGCCTGCAGTAAAACATTTGGAGAAGAAACTGAGAGGTCAGCTTTGATGCAACTTCCTCAAGAAGGAGAGCTCTGAATTAAATTGAAAGTGCACTTGTTTAATTATATTTTTTCCATCCCATTTTTAAGTGATGAATACTGTGGGTACACCAGCTACAGGAACTCCATGGCTGTAGCTCCTTAGAGTTTAGGAAATTTGAACCAGCAAGGACTGTGTGATGGAGTCTGGTAACAGAGCAATATGTAGTGTTGCATTCTCTACCAACATAGACAACAGCACGAACTACAAGACAAATGTAGGTGTGGAGAGCTAGTAATCTTCTCAGAGTTATGGCTTCTTTTTAGTTGCAATGTTTATGGCAAATTGAGTATTGCTAAGCACAGGTTGAGAGTACAGGAGATGAAAGAATTGGCACATGAAGTAAAACAAGACTTTTTTTTAATTGCATGTAGTTGACAGTAGCTCAAGTTGCTCACTGTTGCAATTGGAAGCATTCCTCCCCCCCGCCCCCCCCCAAAAAAGTATGTGTTTTAAGATGGTAGATGCTCTTCTTGGGATCTACACAGCCCAGTTGTGATGTCTGTACTGAGCAGGATCTGGTTCTCTTTGGAAGAGGGCCGGGGGCGGGGAAGAAAGAGAGAAAAAAGTTTCTCAGGCATCTCCTGATTTGTTTCCATTTCTTTGTACCTTTGCTCATAGAAGTACACACTAAAAGCTTAGCAAATCTGAAAACTGCAAAGGTTCTGGTTGGTGCCATCTTGCTCTCTAACCATGCTGCCTGTCCAGATCAGTGTGGAAGCAAGAAGGCTTTGCACCAGCAGCAGCAAAAGAATGAGAAATGTGAGTGTCTATTATCAAGCAACCTCTTTTAGGCTGTGACTAAGAGAGCAAGAAAAGGTGTTACAGAATGGAGGAGGATTTCTGTCCTAAAGAAAGTCTGTGCATTTCCAATGATTTATTGCCTGGTGGATCTCTGAACAGAACGTCACAGAGCCTGAAAATCTGATTTTGGTCTACCCAGTAAGGCTGGATGCCTGCTTACATTGACTGCTCTCCCAAATTATGTCTACTAAGACATTAGATAGTGATGTTAGGTGAGGTTTAGATGAGGGTTAGGTGACAGGTTGGACTCGATGATCTCAGAGGTCTTTTCCAAGCTGGTTGACTCTTTGATTCTGTAAACTTAACCTTACAGAAAGCTGTATGATTTTCTTGACGTGTGACAGACAGCAAGAGCTTTGTCTGTGGCTTGAGCTGATGTCTACTAGTAAACACACTGAAACAACCTGCTCTGCTCCTTCCACCTCTGCTGATTCTCAGCCAGCAAAACAGAAAGCAACTCCTGTTATGGAGAGAGACAAATCAGAAGAGCTTTTTGAAAAGGACTCTCTGAACCTCACCACAAGCACTGGAGAATTATGTTTACAGCACAACTGACTTCTGCAGGGATTGCTTTTAGCTTCCTGACCCTCTCTCCTTGTTGTCTCCTCTCTGTGGGTGCCTAAAAGATGCTGATTTCATCTGTTAGCCCTGCCTTAGGATTCACCATGCTAGTAAAGCAGAATAGTGTTTTTTTATTACTACTTGAAGCATGTGTATGCAGCTGAACTTTTTTTTTTCTTCCATTGCTGTGGGTTTTTCCAGCTCATAGTGATTGCTAAGGAGGCTGCTTCTCTTTATCTGAAACAGAACAGTGCTTCGATTGTTCCGACACAAGCAACAGGCTAGGTTCCGTGCATTGGTTGTTATTAAGGATTCTGTCTGCTGTTTGAACTTCTTCAGCCAAGAGGCAATGCCAGTCTTTTTTTTTTTTTTTCTTTGAAACTCAAATTCTACTTTTTTAAAAGCAGCTCTCATTTCACCTCATTACTGGTTAAACAGTTTTTAAATTAATTATTAGAGATGGGAAAAACTTTTTTGTTTAGTAGATAGTGATGTATGTAATGTGATGGACTTTAAAGTAGCATTAATTTTGACAGAAGTCTTCCTTATTGCAATGGGCAGATTGGGAATCTAGTCATAGAAATGGACTGTTCCTATCAGTATATACATAGAACATAGAGAAGCATAAAACAAAATCTGTCTAGACTACAGCTGGCTTCAGGATTGTGGCACTTCATGCTGAAGTGGCTTCAGACTTTAAGGTATCAGAAACATTTTAGTGTAGACCTGGCCTTACTCCACTGCTTTTAATAATACAGAATGAGAAAGGGCACCCTTTCCATCAGCCCAGGGCTCCTAGAGACGTGGCTAGATCTGCCAGTTAACATTATAAAAACATGATTTCTCACATTATGCAGCAATGTTCACTATCTCCTAGGAGCATCTCCTACAAAAACCTTTCCCATGGCAGCGCAAATACCACTGGAGCAAATTGTTATTCTTACCTTTGTGTCTGAAATGATGTAAATGGTTGGAGCAGAAGTTGTGTCCAGGCAAGATCAGAATAAAGGGTCATTGAGTTTAGAAGCTCTGTAGTTTATATTGTGTTACTCCTGGAACTCCTTCAGCAGAGAAGTTTGTGGAAGGTGGTACTCAGATGCTGATACAACCCAACAGGTTGTCAGTCCTGAAACATCTGTGCATTTTACCAAGTAGATATGTTTTGGTTTGCTGTCAGTGAAGGATAAAGATGATGGTGTGTGCCTATCTCCATGGTACCACAGAGGGTCAAGAGAACCCTCAAACACAAAGCTCAAGACTCGGAACAATTGCTGCTGGCTGGTGCCCTGGTCTGTGTGCTTTGTGTTGAACTTGTTCCCACAGCAGCATATCTTCTGAACCACAGTCTCGTGAGGTGTAGGAAGTTTCATTTAAACAAGAGGAGGAATTTTTTCACTGCGAGGGTGACAGAACACTGGAACAGGCTGCCCAGGGGGGTTGTGGAGTTTCTGTCGTGTTCCTGTGTGACCTGGTCTAGGTGATCCTGCTCTGGCAGGAGGTTGGGCTGGATGAGCTTTGGAGGTCCCTTCTAGCCCCTGACACTCTGTGATTCTGTGTGTGTTAGCATGGGCAATGCTGGCTCAAACCTGAGCTCAGCTGTATTCAAGAAATGAAACACTTACCTGTCATGTATGGGCTGCTGATGGCTGATCTGTTTCTGCCATGTTTGACTGAAGTCTCAGAAGCACTGAGAGACTTTGCTGACAGTGCTTACAGAGACCTTAGCTAACAACCTGGTTTTTTATTGTGGTTTGGGTTCAGCCACCACAACACAGGTACCATCAGAGCAGCTCTGAGTGTGGCACTAATGTTTTGAGCTGCTGCATTTAAGGCATTTTGCCTTCCTTTGGGTTATGAATCCCTTTGTTCTCTCTTCACTCCATTTTTGTTTGCAGTAAAAGATGATCTTCAGTGGTTTAAAATGTGCAGTGCCAGTGCAGAAGTGGAAGGCTTGGTGATCATGAGCTTCTCTTCTGAAGCATCAAGCTGGTCTCTATGATGCAGCAGTTAGGTATTGATTCAGGATGTGTGTGGATGCACTCCCTAACAGTGCAGACACCAGCATAGATAGGAGCTGATTGTTAACATGCCCCTCCCCAGTGGAAGTAAGGTATTGATAAGGAGGAAGCAGAGGAGACAGATACCAAAGGGATTCAGTGAGGGTGGGAAAACAGAGCAGTCAGTTCCTGGTTGCTCTGCCTGTGCTTTGTTAATTTAAGGAAATAATTTTAACAAGAATTTGGTCTCCACTCAAAGCAGTGTTAGGATATTCTATCTGTGTGGTTTGCTGTTTGGACATCACTTCATCTATACGCTGACCTTTTTGCTGTGATGGTGTAAGGGTTTCATAGCCTCCCTGAGGGGAAAAAGTAGTTTCTATTTCAAGGAGTACTTTCAACATCCTCCTTCTTACTGCAGTGGTTCTTACACAAGTCTGAAGTCTTTCCATTTGTGTTTCTTGTTCTAGGAACTCTGAGCACTACTTGTGTTTTGCTGACATCTTCTGGATAAGGTTGCCACTAGAAGGAAAAAATTAACACAGCTCATCCTCCAGCCTTCTTTGTGCTTGTTTCTGATCCATTTGGGGGAAATAGGTGCATGTATCTGGTTCCAGTGATTAGCACCCTACCTGAAATGGGAGATGAGAATGGATCCGACTCAAAACACTGCCAGAGTGCAGTAAGGCTGTTTCAGACATTGATGCTGCAGCTTTTCCAGAGGAACTGAGCTCTGGCTTCACACTTCGTTGCTATCATGCCTCATGGGATAGCTCTCATGTTTGTGGGGGGCAATCACCTTTGAAGTACTTCCTGAAAATCTCAGGTGCAAATATTCATCCTATTGTTTGCCAGTCCCCAAGTAGACTCTGCAAATATCTTCACCTGAGATTTGTAGGAGCAGTGTCTCCCCTTCCACTGCTGTCTCCCCAGACATTCCCATCTGCTTTCCCAGACAACCCATTTTACAGGACATTTCATTACCAGAAAGCCAGTGTTTGGAGAGGAAGCACCCAAGCTGCTGTTGATCTGCACTGAGCAAGGTTAAAATAGTGTTCAGGAGAGAAAAACATCTCTGTTGTTGCTCACAGGCAAGTTATGAGTAAAGTCAGATCCTAATCCACAGTACATTATGCTACTCTGCAATGCACGCTTCAGCTTCACAGTAGAGGCAGGATGGGTCACTGCTGAGCACTCATCTCTTTTGCACTTGGAATGAAACCCACAGTGCACTCACCTGGGAGAAATGTGTTCACACCAAAGCTCCTCTGATCTTCAGTGGGAGGGAAACAGAACTGTCTGCCGACGCGAGAGAGGCAATTAATTTTGATTCTGGAAAAGGAGCTGCTGAAACCTAGTTTCCAGTAACTGCCTGTCAGAAAAGTTTAGGGTGGGCAGTGGATTAATAGGGTTGTAAATGTAGGAGGTCTATAAAATTTTCAAGATTTATTGTTATTTTCATTTTCTGTTAAAGGAGGCTGTGTTTGTGGCCAAGGTTGCAGTACAAAGACAGCCATTAGGTCTGTGCATTTTATCCACCCTGCTAATGACTCATTTACAAGGCAAGAAAGATGGTTCCGGTCCCAGTCGTGCTGAACTGTCTACATAGTCAAAACCATTATTTCCTTCCCACTCATGCCACTGCTGAACACCTCTGAGGTGTGAGAACCATCTGGCTGAGACTGGACAAGGCTTGATGTGAAAGCAGAAGGCCTTCAAGCCATGAGAACCCCTGCATATTTTACTCTGCATGCAGCACTGCCGAACAGCTGCCTGCCAACATCTGGCGCCATGTCACAGACCTGTCAGCTGGCTGCAGCACTGAAGAGAGAAATTAATGTGCTCCTTCAAGCAGCAGTTGTGACAGGTAGCATACAGATGCTGCAAGTCTTTGGACACAAGGTCCAACCATCCTGTCCCTGCCATAATGAAATTGGGCAGCTTCCACCACTCTCAGGGAGCCAAAGAAGGTTGCTAGAAGGTGGCTCTGTTAAAAATCCTGTAACTTGATAAGCTCCTGGTGGAAGGATTTAATGATTTTCTTTCAGGAAGATGGATGGCTGCTCTCCAGGTGGCTCAGCGCCGCTTCCTTCCATGGGCAGTGTGTGCCTGCTGGAGCTCTCACTGCTCTGAAGCCTGATAGTGACATTTCAAATTTAATCATCATTTAAAATCCCAGTAGGAACTGATTTCATATCTAATCTAAATCGAGCGAAATAAATAGGCTTACACCACAGGTGAATTTGCCCTGATCTACTTCCTACCTTTCAGACATGGAAAAAAAGTGCCAGAAGTTTTGAAGCAGAACTGAAGAATACATCACACTTCTGCTGTGAGATGGGAACGTCTCAGCAGTGGGAGATTGACAGCTGTCCCGTTTCCCTTTGAACACAGATGGTGGTAGCTGAGAAGCCTGTGGCAGCACTTCCATTGGATTTGTTCAGTACTTCTTCAGCACCACTCTGCACAGCTCTCTGTGGATCATAGAATCATAGAATGGTAAGGTTGGAAGGGACCTCAAAGATCATCTAGTTCCAACCCCTTGCCATAGGCAGGGACACCTCCCACTAGAACTCAAGGCCTCATCCAATTTGGCCTTGAACACCTCCAGGGAGGGAGCAGCCACAACCTCCCTGGGCAACCTGTGTCAGTGCCTCACCACCCTCACCGGAAACAACTTCCTCCCAACATCCAGTATAAATCTCTCTGCCAGTTTAAACCCATAGCATGGATGTAGCAGGTTGTTTCCTGGAGGCCAGGACTTCTGTTCCCTGTTTGCTCCATCCCTGCCTTCACCAAAAAATGCCTGTGGAGCATTAGCTCAAGTAGACAGCCCATCTGCAGGACACCTTTCCAGTGTTTTCTAATGCTTCAGTGGCTTATTGAAAATTGATAGGCATTTTTCCATGGAGGATTTTTCCTTCTCTTCTGTATCCATCCTCAATTTCAAAGTCCTTTTGATGAGCACTGGACAACAATCTAAATCTTAGCACGTGCTGTGCCTTTTCAGTTTGATCTCTAATGCTGTGACATTGTGTTCTTCCCCAAAGATCTCCTCAGGAAATGCCCTGAATGATGATCAGTGCAAGTACTCCTTTCAGGTAGGCACAGAAGATGACTTCACAGTGAATCAACCCTTCGCAGTCAGGGTTGGAAGGGACCACAAGGATCATCTAGTTCCAACCCCCTGCCATGGGCAGGGACACCTCACACTAGATCAGGCTGTCCAGAGCCTCATCCAGCCTGGCCTTAAACATCCCCAGGGATGAGGCTTCCCCCACCTCCCTGGGCAACCCATGCCAGAGTCTCACCCCCCTCATGGTGAAGAACTTCCTAACATCCAGTCTAAGTCTCCCCATTTCTAGCTTTGCTCCATTCCCCACTGTCCTATCACTCTCTGACATCCTGAAAAGTCCCTCCTCAGCTTTCCTGTAGATCCTCTTCAGGTACTGAAAGGCCACAATAAGGTCACCCTAGAGCCTTCTCCTCTCCAGACTGAACAGCCCCAACTCCCTCAGTCTCTTCTCACAGCAGAGCAGCTCCAGCCCTCTGATCATCCTTGTTTCCCATCCCTGGACACCTTCCAGCACATCCATAGCCCTCTTCTGGAGCCACTGTTACAACTGGATGCAGTACTCCAGGTGTGGTCTCAGCAGTGGGGAGCAGAGGGGCAGGATCCCTTCCCTCACCCTGTTGGCTGCAGTAGTTAACTCACTATGGAATTCAGCCTCTGCCTTCTCCGTACAGGGTCAATATCCTGCTGGCTTGTCTCTCTGCTTTTATTAACTCTCCATTTTGGGGGATGTCTTAGTTTCTACTGTAACTTCCATGGGGAGCTGCAGTATTATCTAGGGACTCCAAAGCTTACAGTGATACAAACCACACAGGGTTTAAAGACTTCTTTACCAGTTTTTCTATCAGCACAGCTTAGTCTTTTACAAGATAAGGTGCAAAGAGCTTGCACGGAAGCAACTCAAGAACATTTTAGGTGCTGGCCTTAAAACAAGGAGAAGACTACTAGATATAACCATACAGATAACAGAAGGATTCAACAGCCCAATGGGTTGTGGATTTTGTATAGGTACTCAAGCATCCTTATGGCATCTCCAGAGGCTTGAGAAGTAGGTTAGTGGCAACTGCATAAGGTTCAATAAGTCAAGGCGCAAGGTTCTGCATTTGATTTGGGACAATTCCAGGCACAAATGCAAGCAGACCTGGTTGAGAGTAGGTCTGAAGAAAGACTTGTGTGGATTGATTGATGAGAAGCTCATCATGAGCTGGCAGTGCCCTCATGCAGCCCAGAAGATAAATCATATCCTAGGCTGCATCAAGAGGAGTGTGGTCAGCAGGGCAAGAGAGGAGATTCTGCCCCTTTGCTCTTGTGAGACCCCCCCACCTTGAATACTGTGTCTAGTCCTGATGTCCCCATCATAAGAAGGACACAGAGCTGTCAGAGGAGGGCCACAAAGGTAATCTGAGGGCTGGGGCACCTCTGCTATGAGGATAGGCTGAGACAGCTGGAGTTGTTCAGCCTGCAGAAGAGAAGACTCTGGAGAGATCTTAGTGCTGCCTTGTGATACCTGAAGGGATCTTACAGGAAGGCTGGAGAGGCACTTTTCATAAGGGTGTCTGGAGACAGGACAAGGGGGAATGGTTTGAAGTTGAGGGAGAGGAAGGGTTAGACTGGATCTTAGGAAGAAGTTCTTGTTCTCTGAATCCTGTCACTAGTTGTTGGTTTGGATTTTTGTAGCCAAACTGACTGTGCATAATTACCACTATAGATGTGCACATATACATGCAGTCACATTATGTGTTTGTCCATAACATATTGTATTACATGTGCCAGATTCTTTTACTCTTATTTGCAGTGAGCTCTTTGAAAGTTTGAGCTTCAAGCTGTTGTAGAAACTCAAAGCTCCATGAATTTGTGTCCTCTTGAGCTTCTTGTTGTACAAGGTATATACAAAGACTCTTCCTTGTCTGAAGGAACCTCAGAAATAAAAAGTATCATGATGAAAAAGTCAAGGGAAGTTGTGTTACTTGTTGGAAGAGCCCTAGGGAGGTAATTGAGTCACCATCCCTCAATGTGTTTAAAAGCTGTGTAGATGTGGTGCTTGGGGGGATAAGACTTGGTGATGGACTTTGTCGAGTAGACCTAATGGCTGAACTCAATGATCTTGAATGTCTTTCCCAACCTAAGTGACTCTATGAATTTTTTTGGTGTCATGAGCAAAAACACAAAATAATTTGCTGTTTCTGGGTGTATTCAGGAAGGTTCATTTAAAATGAGTCCACCTCACAGAGTCCCTGGTGCCCCAAGTGCTGTCTCAGCTCTAGCGTGCTGCTTCCTGAGCCTCTTACAGATGTTTGAGGTCTTAAAGGTGTTGCTCCAATTGTGCCCCATGTGAAAGTTCATTAAATGAACAATTCCTGCTATTCTGAAAGATGTACCACTTAAATGGAGCACATTAGACAAGTCCTCCCGTTAGTAGCAATTAATTTCTCATGTTTTGATGTGGTAATTTTATCATTCATAAGCTTAAGTGCTGGGAGGTTTTGAGGTCTCCAGAGGCTGTGTGCTTTGTGTCAAACAAATTGGTCTGCAAGAACAGCATTGTTGTGGGACTGAAAGAGAAACTCATTCCTTTAGCCAAGCTGCATTGCTGAGATTTACATTTTAATTCCACAGAGGCAAGCAGATTTAAAATTAATGCATTGTTAGATGGTTTCTTTTATACTATAGGTGTAGGGTGCAGAGAGACTGGACTTAGACCTGTCAAGATCTATCCACTGATCCCTCTCTCCACTGGTGTGAGAATGTGGGTGCTGCCCAGTCAGTGTGTGTAATCTATGGAGACATTTAAGAGCTCATGGAAGCTCTGAGGAGTGATTGAGAGCCTCATGCTGGGAACATAATTCTTCCCACTGGCTGTAGATGGAGTGAGTGCCATGAATTGAATTAAGACTTAATCTGAAGTCATGATTTCTCTGATGCCTTCTGCTAACCTTGTCCCAGGCACAGAAGTAGATCTGACCAGTTTCCTGATTGAAGGCCTCACTATGGGCACCTCTATTAATCTTAAAGTGCCTGCACAGCAGCTCTGTACAAAGGCAAGGACTTGGCTTTACACATTTTGCTCTGTTTCCTCCCCCCTTCTAACAGCTTAGAAGTCTGTGCCCAGGCACTTACATGAGAATGGGAAAACTTGGGTTTCCATTTCTCTGGAGTCAGAGCAGTTTGGGTGCTACCATTAATTTTGTTCAATAGGTGAGTTTGCAAACCACTTACGAGATCCGCTCTAGGTGTGGTCCAGCCACTGCTGAGAGCTGGGAGTAAGGAAACAAGGTGTGTAAATACTGATTGTTTGTTAAGGAAAGCAAAAGCACCTGAGGAGTCTCTCTGTGGGTTAAGGAGAGCAGTCCTGGGCTATAATGGTTTTGGAGCTGGTAAGGGGGGCTTGGGGCTTCTTGTAGCACCCCCAACGTTCCCAAACACATTTCTACCACAGGAAATAGTGCAGTGGGGAACTCACTGGGTTTATCATGTCATACCTGGCCTAATCTGGCAATCATCCTGAATATTTTCATTTTCCTGCTTGGGGCCTTACTCAGGTAAGGATGGGCAACACAGTGAGAGAGGACACACTGCATGTGGGAGTCTCCACATGTCCATCCTTAGCCTGGGGTTTTTGACACACCAGACTCCAAACACCTGTGATGGGTTACGGGTTTTTAATGCCAGAGTTTTCCTTTGAGTAGAGTGTTTTGGTTTGGTTTCCTTCTCTTTTCTCTGCCTCCTTTCCTCTTTCACAACATGCTCATTTACAGGTGACTGTAAGCTGTTAGGCTTTGAAGCTTTCCCTGACCCCCAGTGAGGGACCCAGGCATGAGCAATCCTGCCATGTACTGAATTGGGTTACCTCTGTGTTACCCAGGCTTTGGATGAAACCTCTCTAACCTTTTCTCTTTCCCCTTTTGGAGTCTTTAGGATCTACTTGGCAGCAGGACTTTGGCATATATTGGCTGTGCTTTGAATGAGGGAGCTGTATTGGACAGGATATTCTTGGCAGGAGTGGTGAGTCTTTGGTCCTCAGGTGAATTCGCTTATTTCCACTTGAATTCAATACAGGATTTTATTAGCTGTGCTGTTGGACAGTTTTCACCTATTTAATTTTTCTTTGTTTTGCTTTAAAGAAACTGCTTGTAATACTGATTTGAAGGGAGGGACCAACAGTTGCTCATTTCATTCTCCTCTCCATAACGACCTTGATAGTTACAGATGTTTGTGTACTAACAAACAGTCTTAAAGACTTCACAGTGACTTCATAGAATCATAAAGTGCACTGGATTGGAAGGAATCTCTAGAATTCATCTAGTCCAACCCCCAGTTGCCCAGTTTTTCTTTTGCAGTAACTTGCTATTTCACTTGCAGAGTAAGCGTTCTTTTCCCTGGTCAGTACCCATATGCCCTTACCATTTTAACAAGCAACGGCAGAAGGGCAGTCTGTGGTGAGGACACTCCTCATCGGGCAGCCCAGTGACGTGCTGTCACTGAATTCTGATCCTGACCCCCCAAATCTCCACGCTGAAGATGTAGCCCATCACTAGATGAACCAAGAAGCCATTCTGTAGTAGTGTTTCTCAAATCTGCTCCTCCATAAAGGGGAATCCGTGCCTTGAGTGAAGCCTATGTTGCTTTCACCAGAGACACACGAGTGGTTCTGAAATTAACTATGACACTGTCACCTTTTGCCTCTGCATGCTGTAGCTGGGAAGAGTTGTGCTGTTGAATCTTACTTAGGAGAAGGTCAGGCACATTATTCATTAGCTAGCAAAATGTCAAGTGGATGGAAGAGTGATTGATGGTACAAGAAGATTCATGAGAGCAGGATGTGCAGGGATTTAAGTCAGGATTGCCTTCAGCTCTTGTTTTCAGTTGGTCTGTGTTGGATATGGGCTGCCCAAGCTGCCTTCCACGATTTGGCTAAAGCCAAGTTCGGTCAAATATCCTTTCACCTCTCCCCGTAGCTCTTGTGGTGCAGGGGGTGAGACACTGGATGAGCTTTCAGGCTTTGCTGTGCTCCCTTGTCCTAGAAGGGTGATAAGAGAGAGCAGGGTTGTTAGTACTTGTGAAAAGCTTTACTAAATGATAAGGAAAATCTCTCGGTCATGGCCAAAAAATATTTTTACTGCAGCTATTAGACTAAGATGAGCAATGGCACCTGCCCGTAGCTGGGGACAGCTCCCAGTTCCACACACTGCTTCTGCACAGCCGAGGGCTGCCAGCACCTGGGAGCCTTTGCTGCTCCAGCTGCAGCACAGCCACTCCCGCAGGGAGTGCAGGACACACACCTTAGAGCAGGCAGAGAATTTTTCATCTGATAAACGCCAGCCCTAAACCGGAGTGAGATACGAGGCAGGGGCACCTGCTGATGGCATTCTGTTCCCCAGGCAGTGAGATTAAGATCCCACGCTGCTGGTGCTCAGGCATGAAGCACAGAGATAAAGCCATCTGCTGTGTTCTCTTGGATCTGAGGGAAATTGGGAGCTCTGGAAACATGCCTTCGTCATCATTACAATCTCGGGACCTACCCACTTGTATTTTGTTCTGTGCATTTTGTCCTCGCCAGTGCTGCAAATCTCTGCTTGTTTGGCCAGGAGGCTTCCTTGTGAAGCAACTTCATGTCTGTAATCCTGGCGGTCCTTCTTGTGGCTGGAGATGAGTGAGAGAGCTGTCTGCTGCTTGTCAAAGCAACAAACAGCTCTGTCTGAACTTTTGAAGCTTTTCGGGATATTTTCTAGCTCATTTTCCATTTCATGTTGCACATACACAGCCTGAAGCACCAGCAGACCGCTGAATAAATGAGCAGGGACCTTTCAAATAGAATTAAGCGAGACAGTGACACGGAGATGAACAGCAGCCACTGCCGCAGTGGTGCTCTCTCCTGTGTCTGTCCCTTTGCGGTGCTGAAGGGACTCCTGGTGCGGCATGACAGGGAGGAAAGGCACAGGGAGACAGTCTGGAAAGGCTGCTGGGGCTGCTGCTCTGGGAATTCGTGGGCAGGTGGATGGAAAGGGAAAGCAGTCAAGACAGGCGGGAGGCAGAACTCTGCTCCGTGCAGCCCCGCGATGCTGGATGATGCTATCCTATGGCGCTCGTTTCCCAGGGGAATGGTTCCCAAACCAGGCAGCTGTCCGAGGGGTGAGCTGGCTTTTTCCACTCCCTGGGTCTTTCCTCTGCAAGCGCCTGAGGCAGCAAAGGAACGCTTTGCTGCAATGCACAGGCACAGGGTGACAATCTCCAACCCGGCATGGAGAAACCATCGGTCAGCCCAGGGGATTCAGGGATTAGCAGGCTGATCTGGTACCTGGTGAGAGAGAACTTATGTTGTCTGCTGCATCTACAGAGAAAGGAAAGAACAGACAGGTCAGGTCTTCATACAGTACCTCTGGATCCAGAGAAATCATGCTGCATATAAAAGAAATAACACATTTCTGCCTGAATTTGACCCTTTAGGTACCAGTTGGGAAAGTTATGTAAGGATTCACACCCCACCCCACCCCCCAGTTGTACAAGGAATGGGTTTGGTTTTATGCAGCTCACCTAATCTCTGTTCTGGGAGTACAAGAGTCTTCTTGCTTTACTGGCTACCATGGTATGGTAGGAAATCCAAGACAGGAACTGTAATATCCCAATTTTGTAGACAGATTGAAAACTACTGATTTGTTGAGCATCCAATTTCACATACACATTCTTCTGCACAAATGCTGGGGAGTGGAGTTGCTGTTTGGTACTTGTGGGGGTGCGGAGATGCTTTCCCAAGGTGCCTCATACACCCAGGCTCTGAGACATGGCAACTTCTCCTAAGCTGTCCAAACACTGCAGGCAGCACCACCTTTGGGCACTTTGTGTCTGTTTTCCAGGACTTGATGCCTCTGAAATACATTTCAGGCGTGCCAGAGATGCAAGGTTGACCTCTTCTTGGTGAGTTTGTGTCAAAAAGGAACAAATTCTTCACTCTGTCCACTGAAACAACTCAAAGCATTCAAAAGCAGGTTTAGAAAGTGTTAAGTGCAGGGCTAATTAATTTCTTCTTTTTATTTGAAGGCCAGTTTATGTAATAGATCTTTTTACTTTCATTGAGCAGGAATTGTGCTGTGTGTTGTGTTGATGTGCATATAAAGAACAGCACCATGGTGCTGTGATACTTTAGAAACTCTTTCTGGATATCTGTGTGAAGCCCCAAACCTAAGACATAGAAGATGTCACTGCTGCTGCTGCAGATTTCCTCTCTGTGAAACCTCTTATCCCTATTTCAGCTAGTTAAGACTGAACTGCCACATAAATGGATGCTCTCCAGATCTCCAAGGCAAAGCTGAACTTCACTTGCCATGATCCATAAACCACTTGTCACTGGGTGAAGGCCTCTCCTGCCATGGAGACCATACGGACCTCATCAGCTTTTCCATGCTCTCCCCAGCTCTGTGTTTTGGTTTCCTTCCAGACTTCCCATTCCTTGCCACAGAGTGTGAGGGACTTCTCCAGCCTATTGTAGATGACCATGGAGAAAGGTAAGGCTAAGAACTAACAAAATGCAAACAGTGCAAGACCTGTAGAGAACGAAGCTCCAAATCTGGCTCTGTATGTCTGTGATTTCTAGCCACCATGTGATGTTCTGGTTTCAAAAACACATGTAAAACTTCAGCACTCAGGTGAGTTAAGTAAGTCTCAACCCCAGAGAGCTTTGTCTCTCCCATTACCCAGCAAACGGTCTAGTCACACAGGTAAGTCCACACTGAGTGCAGCAGTGCCCAGCTGCCTTGCTTTGGGCAGCACAACAGTCCTGTCCTTCCTTCAAACCAGGAGCTGCATCCAGCCAGGCACACTCACCATGTGCACTTCCCAGGGGGAAATAACAGCAGCAGCCATTATTTATTTTTTACAGCTAAGAAAATCTTTCAGTGAAATTGCAGATTTCTCTTTAGCAGCGGAAGCTTTCATGCTGCTGAAAAGAGTTTAATTTCCAAATGAGATATTTTAAGGACCAAAATGTCTGTTTATACAGGCTGAGATCAGTGATGAACCTCAAGAAGGTCAAGGCAAAGTTTAGCCAATGACTTGGGCTTCACGTTTTTTTTTTTTTTTTTTAAGAAAAGGCTCAGTTTTGAATTTATTTTTACATTCTCAATATATTTTGGAGTCAGGCTGCACACTCTTAGTTTCAAGCTGCCTGGGTTCCCCATACCTTCAGCTGCTCTCAGCTGTTTGGGGTAGTTTATATGCTAACAACTGCAGCAGCTCTTGGGACTTGATGTCAAAAAATAAAAATGGAATAATGATGGAATAATTCTTTGGGGGGGGGAAAAAGTAATTCTTTGTAAATGAGTGACAACCTTAGGTGTTTTCAGCTCTTCTCACCTCCAAGACACAAACGGATGTCCCAGATACCAGGGTCAGAGCAGATCATTGCTTTTGCTGAAATGACTTCCAGCACAGCCCATGCTGGGCCATGGGCAGTGCCAGGGAGGTTGTTCTAACCTGCCCTGCATGACTGATTCTGCCTGTGCACACATCTGGGATGGCTCCACGCGTGGACTTGATGATCTTCAAGGTCTTTTTCCAACTGTGTAGGCACTTGGGCATCAGCAAACCCAAGCTATGAAGCTGACACTGGCTGGGAGCAGGCTGTACTTGTTGGTTCTTCACAGTAGTAATTAATTTTTCTGAATAAGGGTGAGGGAAAGGGTGTTAGAAACAGATGGATTATAATCGTCTTTTAATTAAAATCTTCAAACCATAATTTAAACTAAAAATACCCTATTACTTATCTTGGCTGTCTCACTGGCACGAAGGCAGAGGGCATTAATGGAACTAATGAGCTGATTGTCACCAGCTTGTATAATGAGGCGTGTCTGGGGGCTGATCAGATGATGCCATCCATCAAAGCCCCTCGGAGCACTCCCTCCTTCTGCAGAGCTCCCTGCAAGGCAGTGGACACCTGCACTGTATCCTTGCTTTTCAGCTTCCAAGGTGATGGTTCCCATGAGCAATGTAAAAGTGAGCCCGTGAATGGCTACAGGTTGATCATCTTCTGGTCATTGTTGTAACACCTTAGGGATGACTCTTCTGGGACATGGTTTGCCTGCTGGTAAAGCCTATTTAGCATAATAGAGTTACTGACCAAAGAAGAGTCCTGCCACCCAGCTCTGACATAAAAAGGACAGCAGGGATTTGTCTGACTTAATGGAAAGGTGAGGGCCAGCACCATTCTGTGGCACAGCAGAGCTGGCAGAGGAGAAAGCTCTGTTTGAAAATCCTGTGAGGGCTTTCAAGTGGCTGAAGTAAATGAAGGCTTGGGTGGTTGTGTTCTAGGCTATGACCACCACCGGGACACCTGAGTGGGGTTTTCAAAGGCTGGAGTGCAGTGTGTAAGCCTACCTATCTCACAGCTAGCATTTGTTTGCAGTGGGACAGGTGGTCTCCATTGGCCCATCCTATCCCACTGCATGGCCACCTCACAGCTCTGAACTTGTCCCAGGCACTGGCATTACTTCTTGGCCATCTTAAAGCACTGGGCTCAAATGCATCAATGCTTCTTGAGCAGCTCAAGTGTCCAAGCACTAGGTGAAGATTGATCAGAGCTTTTTCAGATGATCTGAGTTTCCTCCTTCCCTGTTGCTGGTTTGGCCCCCACAAGGTAACTGATAATAAATTAGGAATCATCTGGTTTAACCATGAAACAGCAGAAGGTTAGAAAATGACTCAGTCCATCAAGGTCTTGTTGTCCAAGCTGCCTTTAGCAAGGTATGCTACCTTGTTCTTATGAGCTTCCACCTCTAAGCAGACAGGTAGGTTCTTCCTTCCTGCCCTCCCTCAGCCTCAAGCCCAGGCAGAACACACTTGGTCCCTACAGTTAGAAATACAAAGCCACGAAACAAGTCAGAAGGTGATTGCAGAGTCCTGCAAAATAATTTGGTAAACTAAGGAAAGTAGATATGATTAGAGTGCAATGAGCCCTTGCTCCAATTGCTGCATTAGTTTCAAGATCTCAGCCAAATTGGTCTCTAGAATATGCCTGCTCCACAACGCAGGCATCATAAATAGCAGTCATTAAAAAAGAATGGCAATTACTTGGTCATCAGAGAGTCAATAGCAAAAAAAAAAAGACTGTTTTAACCCACTCAAATGTAGTAACTATAGAAGGGTTTCTCCCTAACAGTAAATCATTAAACTGGAGAACTGTAAAGAATTGCTGTCTCAGCAGAGAAAGCAGAAGCAGAGATTTTGAACTGCTTTTCTCTGTGGGATAAGAATGACAGCCCTGGGAACAGGTCAAAGGCCTCACACTGCCTCTCTCTCCATAGGAGGTGTAAAGTTTAGGTTTCCTGTGATTGAAGCAATGGGCAGCAGGCCTGTGCCACAGCTAGCCAAAATCGTTACTGAGCTGGTCTTGCTGGTGCCAGAATGGGCAAGCTGGCTTCTTGAGAAACCAGGCCTCTGGCTCAGTCCACACTGGAGAATTGGGGTCAGCTTTGTGGCTACAAGGAGCTGGCTGCTGACCCTCCAAGACAATGCTCAGCCCTGGGAGCTGGGGCAGCGGGGATCCAGCACTGCCTCCTCGCCCCTGGTGCAGTCAGAAATACCCTTGTTTGGCACCCAGAGCCGTCACAAAGCTCAATACAACATGCTTGGTCTAGCAGTGACTTTTGGCATGTCCCTGGCAGCCAGGGACTACCTGCATTTCCAGTTTTAATCTAGGGAAGTGAGGATTTTTAAAAATTTATTTATTTATTAAATACTGAATTCAATTTGTTTCCCCCTCAGGGAGGAGTTCTCAGTCAGAAAGCTTTCTTATCACAGCCTTTGGTGCTACAATTCACTCTCTCAGCAAGATAACAGTTTTCTCACCCAGACCTTGGTCTCCTTTTACCTCCCTCCAGGCAAATGCTCCCACAGGTACACGCAGGAGAATTTGCCTCTCCCATTCGCAGCAAAATCAACAAAGGAGTGATTTCATTTCCTGTTGTCTGACTGCTGGAGGATGCATCATTTGCTCTGACTCGAGGCAAAGCAGGTGGGTTTTACACATCTTTGACACCATATTCCAAGGCTGACTTGAGAGGTGGCACTGTTTAGTGCTGAGCACTGGATCCCTGCCTGTGTCTTGCCACAGCTGTGGGAACAGCAGTGGAATGCTCACTGCAGGTCAAACTGGTCAGGGTAGGAAGAGAAAGGCAGAGGATGGATGTAGCATCTCTAAGATTGATGCAGAGCTGGGCAGAACATCAGGGGGTGATTGCTTTGCATCATGCCAGCCCTGTACAGTGGAGGTGTCTTAAAGCCTGAAGGAACAGCTGCTCCTGTGAGCTTCTCCCTGCTGAAGAACAGGTGGGTGGAGGAGAGCTGTGGGTATGGGGGCAGCTCCTGCACTTCCCAGGGTCTGTTAACAAACCTCCTTGCCTCTTACAGTCCCTAGAAAGTTTCTTTCTATATATACACCATCTTTATGTAGCATAAAGATTTTTTTATTCCCCTGTCAAGTGAGATAAGCTGTGGAGGTGTTTCAAAAGGCTCAGCAGCACCTGGTCAGTTTATACACCTATCTCCAGCCCAGAAACCATGGCTGAAGCTCTTGTATCCCCACCTTCCTCTTCACTTGGGTATCTGTGGGTCCAGCCAGCATATAGGTCTCTTCTTGCAATTGGCTTTTTTGTTGGGGTTTTTTTGTTTGTTTGTTTGTTTGTTTTACACCTTTATATCTGCCTTCGTGGGTTCCTGAGCATCTGTCAATGCGTGGGCAGGCACATCCCCAGCACCACAGCATAGGGACAGGGAGAGAGAAGAATGTGGTGATGCAGCCTGAGCCCAGCTCAGGCTGGGGTCTGGATAAGGAAACCTAGGATTTCCACAAATCCTTCCTGCCCCAACACAGAGCTCCTGGCTCTGGGGTGTGCCACACTTCTTCACGCTGAGCAGGAGGGGGGACTGTGAGCAGTGACGTGTGAGTGGTAGGCAGTTAAAATGTTCTACTTTTCTGGACATGAAAATCACAATTGCTGTCTAAATAACATCCAGGCTCTGGCTGTGCTATTGCCTATTCCTAAGCATGATTTACCACTGTCATAAATTTGTCCCTAAGCCAAAGAATCACAAATAATTGCCCTTGGTCCTCATTTTGTCCTGTTCCTGTACCGTGTGTTGTCTTTGTCTCCCTCCTGCTTAGTCTCTTGCATTTTTCTCCCCCCGTTTTTCCCCTTTTCTGATTCTTTTCCATGCCTTATGCTTTCCTTGGGATTAGCAGACCTGGTTTCTTGTCCTTCTTTTTTTCCTCTGGCTGTCTCAAGCTGCTGTGCCCTTGAGTGGTGCCATGGCCACAGAGCAGAAGGTCTCATCCTCATCCCTGAACAGGGTAACCTACTGCTGGTCATCTAGGGGTATGGGATGGGGGGGTAGTGAAAGAGAAGCCCCTGGGCTTCATACCATGATTCTATGCAAGGCAGGTAGGTGATGGAGGTGCTGAGCAGAGGTTGGTGAGGACATCAGTGTCACAGCTGCATTATAAATGGACTTTAAAATGAGCTATGCATCTTATAGCTCTAAAATACTAGTAGGTGACCTCCAAGCATGAAATGCAGTAGGGTGAGGTGAGGCTGAGGAAGCTTTGATGGCATCTGAATTTTCTTCATGTTTTGGGCTGTGTGTGGTTCTGCTTTATGTATCTCATCTGAAGGCTTTTGACTCAACACTTAGCAGCATGTGGCCCTGGTCCTTTGACCTTCCAGTGTCACTAGCTGCTACCCTATCTCCACTGCATAGCAAACCACCTGCTTCTGGTGGACATTGAGCAGTAGGCATCCAGAGCTTGGGCAGGAGATAGTCAATGATTGTGTGTTGGGAGAAGTGGATTAACAAGGGCAGATCTGGAGGCCTCATCCCTGGAGACTGTCTAGGCTCAAAACCTTGGTGAATGAGGCCTTTGGGGTTTGGCCTCACATGCTCTGAAAACCTTTGCAGCACAAACCGTGTGAACAGCAGCGGCTGGTGCAGGCTGTGCCTGTCTCTAGCAGCAGATGTTATGTGCTGGTATCTGGCTGTATATGCAGGAGGGATGGAGAGAGTGAGCATGCAGCTCACGTCCATGGCTGATCAGGGGTCAGGCTCTAGCTGCCTGTCAGTCAGGATTTTGGTGTCAGAACTCTGGAGCATAGCCATTTTCTTTTTATATTTTCCTTTCCATATTATCATTTTTGTTAATTTGGAAGTGATGGCAGAGTCCTTTTTTTTTTTTTTTTTTCCCATCTAGTTCAGGGGGTTTTAACATAAACCCCAAGTGTAAAGTGGGAGCTTTCCCTCTGCTTGGCTTCCCAGGACTGCATGCTGTGCTCTGGGCTCCCGGATGCAAGAAGCACAGGGAACTCCTTGGGAGGGTACACCAAAGGCTGCAAAGATGGTAAGGGGACTGGAATGTCTCTGTAAGAAGAAAGGTTGAGAGACTTGGGGCTTTTGAGCCTGGAGAAGACAAGACTGAGGGGGAGATCTTACAAATGCTTGTAGATATTTAAAGGGTTGGTGGCAGGAGGATGGGGACAGGCTTTTTTCAGTGGTGCCCAACAACAGGACAGGAGGTAAAACACAGGAGGTTCCACCTAAACACGAGAGGAACTTCTTTACATTCAGGGTGGTGGAGCACTGAAACAGGCTACCCAGAGGTGTGGTGGAGTCTCCTCTGGAGTCATTCCAAACCTACCTGGATGCCATCCTGTGCAACCTGCTCCAGGTGAACCTGCTCTGGCAAGGGGGATGGATAAGATGATCTCCAGAGGTCCTTTCCAACCTCTACTAGTCTGTGTTTCTGTGGCACAGCTGAGGACAGTCTGTCTCATCCCCACAATAGTTCTGTCCCTCCTAGGAGCCCCCTGGGGACCCATCCGTCTGGATTCTGGCAAATAGCATCCCACAAAGCCTCACCAGTGTTGTATCCCCCCAAAATGGAACTTGCAGCTTTTTTGGAGCCTGAAAGGCCAGCCAAAGCTGCTGTGCTCTTGTATTTAAACACCTGAACACATTAGCATGCATTTATTTTTAATACAAGCAACTCCCTCCAAATTCTTCTCCTTACTATTTTTTACTGTTGTTCTTATTTGCTTACTTTGCTAGAGGCAGCTTTATTTGGAAGCTTATTCTGTGGCTGTGCTGCCCTGACAGTGTGGCTGAGGTTGGCCAGCAGCACACAGGGGCTCAAATACCTTGCCCTGTCCTGACTGGCACTGAACATTTCCTTCATGCAGTGCTCCTGTGTAGCTACATATGTTGTAGGACACCTAAAGAGAAGGAAAAAGGCCTTTTTTTTTTTTTTTTTTTTTTCCTCTTAACTTCAGCATCCTTCAGGAGAGATACCACAGCTCACTGACTGCAAGCCTACAAAAGGAGTGGAGATTCAAGGCCATGGGTAAGACCAACAGACCCCTGGNAGCCCTTCATCTGGTAAGTGTGTTTCTGGTTTATTTTAATTATTTTTAAAGCAGCCCAACAAACTGTGTGTGTGTAAAAAGCACTTCTCATTAAGATGAAATGCTTTGTTCTTGTAGGATCATCTGTTTCTAAAGAGATAATGATATACTACATGCTTTAGTCTATTTCTTCTTTTCTCCCACAGTCAACCAAATACCCACCTCCGATCCTGCCTTTAGATCTGGTGTCCCTTGCAGGAGGAGGACACAGAGCTGCTGAAGTCCGGAGGAGGCCAGAAAGGTAGGGAGGTTGAAGTAGATGATCCTTGAGGTCCTTGTAAGCTATTTGATGATGTGCTCGGAAGTGAATACACGAATTGGAGCTGACCAGGAGGAAAAAGGGGTTGGGATAACAGCTCGGAGAGTGAACAACAGGGACCATGAAGAAATACCAAATCAGCTTATACAGATGGTGTGTTGGGGTGGGGAAAGGCTGCGAGAAGACCAAGAGATGGGTGGATAGAGATGAACAGCTGTTACCCTCAGGTGCCATAGCTTGTTTTCAATATGCAAAGATGATTTGTAACACTTTTCTGGCACCTGTCCTCTAATCCAGATGAAGGGCTTTGCCTCCCTCTCCAACAAACAAGGGCCTGTCCCCATGGAGCTTTCTTGTCTCTTGATGGACTGGAGGTGCAAGTAACAGGGCAACCATAACTTAAGATAGAGGTTCAGGCCAATGCAGGTAGGAGGTGTAGGTGATGAGCTCTAAAGGCACAGGATTGCACCAGGAAGACAAACACAAATTCTTTTTTTTTTTTTTTTTTTTTTTTTTGTTCTCTCTTCCCCCACTTGCTTTCTCTTTATTTTGTATTCCTCATTTCTCCCTTTCCCCCTTACTTTCCCCACACTTCTCCCTTCCCTGCACCTTCCACCATGTCCCCCACCTTCCACCGCTTCCCCCTCCCCCGCAATGTCACCACCTCGTCCTCTTCCCATATCTCCCCTTGTCTGCTCATTCTGTCACACCTTTGCGTAGGCGGTAATTTCCGCCACCTTTGC
>WBNM01018188.1:0-12108 GCA_013399055.1 Ramphastos sulfuratus | reverse complement strand
GTAACCATATAGCAACAGTAATAATAATAATGATAATGATAATAATAATAATAATAATAATAATAATGATGGTAATAGTAATAGTAATAATAATTATAATAATGATGATGATAATAATCATATAATCATAGAATGATCAGGTTGGAAGGGACCTCAAGGATTATCTAGTTCCAACCCCCTGGCAGAGGGGAGATTGAAACTGGATGTTAGGAGGAAGTTGTTTGCAGTGAGGGTGGTGAGACACTGGCACAGGTTGCCCAGGGAGGTTGTGGCTGGAGGTGTTCAGGACCAGGTTGGATGAGACCTTGAGCAACTTGTTGTGCTGGGAAGTGTCCCTGCCTATGGCACAGGGAGGTTGGAACTGGCTGAGCTTTGAGGTTCCTTCCAACCTAAACCATTCTGTGATTCTGTCTCTACCCTCTTCTGCAGCTGTTTTAGTGACCCTGATAGGCTTTGCTCTCAGCTCTTCATTATTTCCACTCTGCACCCAAAAAGAAGTGAACCTCCTGCCTCAGTGATTCCACTGCTGTGCGAGCTCTGAAGAGACTGCCTTTTTAATTTGCCACGAAGCAAAGATGAGAATTGAGGATGAAAAGGGTTTTTTATGTGTTTGCAGACTGAGATTAAACCAGAAAGGCCTTCACATCTCATGGAAAGGCAGCAGGAGCTGTTTTCAGTATGCAAACGAGCGGCAAATTGCTCTTCAATTTAATTTTTATTTAAAATTATAGAAATTAACAGACTTTATCAAGCACATGGCAGCCTGCCTGTTTCCATGGCAGATGAAATGGGTGTTTAAATATGAAAATAGATACGAAAGAAACTGGGACTGGAGCCAGTAAACTACTCAAAATGGATCTGCAGAGACTGGGGCATGACGAGGCTGAAGCTGCTTAATGCACTCTCTGGGCAGCAGCTCTGGAAGGGAGAGTTGCATGTGGTACCCAGCTCACCCACCTCAGAGTGAGATGCAAGTTCATCACCCTGAGCACAGCTCCCTCACAGTGAGATGCAAGCTCATCACCCTGAGCACAGCTCCCTCACAGTGAGATGCAAGCTCATCACCCTGAGCACAGCTCCCTCACAGTGAGATGCAAGCTCATCTCCCTGAGCACAGCTCCCTCACAGTGAGATGCAAGCTCATCACCCTGAGCACAGCTCCCTCACAGTGAGATGCAAGCTCATCACCCTGAGCACAGCTCCCTCACAGTGAGATGCAAGCTCATCACCCTGAGCACAGCTCCCTCACAGTGAGATGCAAGCTCATCACCCTGAGCACAGCTCCCTCACAGTGAGATGCAAGCTCATCACCCTGAGCACAGCTCCCTCACAGTGAGATGCAAGCTCATCACCCTGAGCACAGCTCCCTCAGAATGAGATGCAAGCTCATCACCCAGAGCACAGCTCCCTCACAGTGAAATGCAACAGGTTGTTCAGCCTCATCCAACCTGGCCTTGAACACCTCCAGGAAGGTTGTGGAGCACAGAATCACCCAACGTGATCAAGATCAAGATCACGTTGGGTAATTCTGTGCTCCACAACCTCCCTGGGCAACCTGTGCCAGTGTCTCACCACCCTCACTGCAAACAACTTCTTCCTAACATCCAGTTTCAGTCTCCCCTCTGACAGTTCAAACCCATTCCTCCTCTTCCTGTCATTACCAGACCTTGTCAATAGTCCCTTCCCAGTCCTCCTGTAGCCCCCTTCAGATCCTGGAAGGCTACTCCAAGGTCTCCTGGAAGCCTTCTCTTGTCCAGGCTGCAGAACCCCAACTTTCTCAGCCTGTCCTCAGAGCAGAGTTGCTGGAGCCCTCTCAGCATCTTAGTGGCCTCCTCTGGACTGGCTCCCACAGTTCCATGTCCTTGGCTTGCCCTGTTGACTTCAGTGCTCTTGTGCCAACAGCTCAGTTTAGGCTCAGCCTCCTACTGCAGTCAGCAGGGACATCTGCAAGTAGAGCAGATATTTTTTGCTCAGATTTTTGCTCAGAGGCCCAAAAAATACTGACCTGGAATGGTTTCAGGGATGTGGCATCAGCCACCTCCCTGGGAAACCTGGGCCAGTGTCTCAGAAGGGACCGGCCCTGCCCTGGCTTCTCTTTCCTCACAGGAAGGGAAGTGATTTATTCCTACAGCTGTCTCGTCTCACCCAGCATCTCAGAGCAGTCACTCTGGAAGTGCTCCCTGCTATGAAGATTGGAAGCCTTAGCTCTAATAGCTCCTAGGCTCATTTGGCAGGTGAAAACAGTTCAAGATGCTTTAGGAGAGGGCAAGAGGAAAAGGTAACTTCAGGTCTGTATGCTACTGCTTCTCACACTCATCCCAGATAATAGTGTTCAGGTTTTCAGTTTGTTGTCTGCCATCAACCACCCACAGGGAGGAAAAGTCCTGAGCTTAAGTGTTCTTAAGGGCTAGGATACTTGGAAGAGAGAATTGCATTTGGATTGTCACAGGCAAAAGGAGGAACCATCCAGTTCCTCCATGAGTACTGCAGTGAGCTGCAGAACAGACTGTCACCAGCTGTAGGGAGCCAGCTCCAATGCAGCAGCACAAAAGGCACTGAGGAGGAACCCAAGGCTTCAGCTCAACAACAGCCTGTGGGCAAGCTTCTTCTCTTGCCTGTGTCCTGGCCTGCTCCATGGCACAGGACAGAAGGGTAGGTAGAGGATGGTGTAGGTCAGGCTGGGTGGTAACAGCATCAACCATCCCTTTGCTGCTTAGCTGCAACCTGTCTATCCAGCCTGGGCAAGGACTGCTCTGGTAGCTGAGGGCAGGTGTCGTGGTTTGGAAGTCTGTCCCCTAGCTGCTGAACCCTGAAAGTTTAGAGCCTGAAGCTCTAAGCTTTCATTCAAGCTCAAATCCCACCACTGGCTGCCCCTGACCATTTCCAGCTGTACCCCTGCTGAACACGAGACCTTCGCAACCGCAGACACCATCGCTTCTATTAACTCACCACTGCCTGCAGAATTAGCAACCAGCTGAATTCCACAGGGCTGCAGCAAGAGCAGTGTGGGCAGCAGGGCAAGGGAGGGGATTCTGCCCCTTGGCTCTGCTCTCCTCAGACCCCACCTGCAGTCCTGGGTGCAGTTCTGGAGCCCCCAGCACAGGAAGGACATGGAAGTGTTGGAGCCAGTGCAGAGGAGGCCACCAAGATGCTGAGAGGGCTGCAGCAGCTCTGCTGTGAGGACAGGCTGAGAGAGTTGGGGCTGTGCAGCCTGGAGAAGAGAAGGCTTCCAGGAGACCTTGGAGTAGCCTTCCAGGATCTGAAGGGGGCTACAGGGAGACTGGGGAGGGACTATTGACAAGGTCTGGTAATGCCAGGACAAGGGGAATGGGTTTGAAGTGTCAGAGGGGAGATTGAACCTGGATGTTAGGAGGAAGTTGTTTGCAGTGAGGGNTCTGTAGCTCAACTGCAAAGCTTCCAGAAATCCACAGACAGAAATCCTCTGCTTACCTTCAGATAATGATGCTTGTGTCATGATTAAGACTGTTGTTGAGGCTGACAAGAGTTAGCATTCAAAGAAGCAGCATGTGAGACACTGACTGCAGCTGAGTAGGTTTAGACTGGATATTGGGAAAAAAATAGTTCCCAGGAAGAGTGGTCAGGCAGTGGAATGTGCTGCCCAGGGAGGTGGTGGAGTCACCAACCCTGGAGGTGTTTAAAAGTCTTTTGTATATGGTGCTTGGGGAGATGGTTTAGGCTGCACCTTGTAGAGCAGGGATATGGGTTGGGCTTGGTGATCCTGAGGGGCTTTGCCAACCTGAATGTTTCTGTGATTCTGTGATCTTGTCCAACCTCCCTGCAATGAGCAGGGACATATTTAACTAAATAGGTTGCTCAGGGCCTCATCACGTTTGACCTTGAAGGGACATTGTGCAGAGGTTGGTGCTGGTCTCTTCTCACAGGTAACTGGAGACAGAACAAGGGGGAATGGCCTCAAGCTGAGGCTGGGGAGGTTTAGATTGGACATTAGGGAAAAGTTTTTCATGGAGAGAGTGGTCAGGGACTGGAATGAGCTGCTCAGGGAGGTGGTGGAGTCCCCAACCCTGGCTGTGTTTAAGGGTGGTTTGGCTGTGGTGCTTGGGGCTATGGTTTAGGTTGCACCTTGTAGAGTAGGGATATGAGTTGGACTTGATGATCCTGGGGGGCTTTGCCAAGCTGAATGTTTCTGTGATTCTGTGACTTGTGTCTGTTTTCTGCAAGCTGACATGTGGTAGGGACAGAGGTCAGTGCTGCCCAGTGAACATGGTGATGTTCAGCCTGGAGAAGAAGAGGCTGAGGGCTGACCTCGTTACTCTCTACAACTACCTAAGGAGAGGTTGTAGCCAGGTGGGGCTGGGCTCTTCTGCCAGGCACCCAGGGACAGAACAAGAGGATGCAGCCTCAAGTTGTGCCAGGGCAGGTTGAGGCTGGATGTTAGGCAGAAGTTCTTCCCAGCAAGAGTGACCTCATTGCTCTCTACAACTACCTAAGGAGAGTTCTGGCCAGGTGAGATTGATCTCTTCTACCAGGCAGCCAGGGACAGAAGAAGTGGACACAGCCTCAAGCTGTGCCTGGGCAGGTTGAGGCTGGATGTTAGGCAGAAGTTCTTCCCAGCAAGAGTGATTGGCATTGGAATGGGCTGCCTGGGGAGGTGGTGGAGTGCCCATCCCTGGAGGTGTTTAAGAGGAGGCTGCATGAGGCACTTAGTGCCAGGGGTTAGTTAATTAGAAGATGTTAGGTGATAGGTTGGACTTGATGATGTTGAAGGTCTTTTCCAACCTGCTTAATTCTGTGATTCAGCTTTGGCCACTGGGTCATGCTCAAAGTGCAGGTTGCTCAGGACAATACCAGCTTGAGGATAGTTTTTGTTTCCAGCTGAAGGACTCCACTCCTTGTGGAGCCCTCTGCCTTTGCTCTGAAGGCACTTCAGCTAGGGAGCTTTGTCACTTGCTACTACTCTGCAGGCTGCTGCTTATGATAAACTCTCCCAAAGGGGAATCCTCTCCTGCAAAGGTTTGCTGTTTAAAACTAAGCTGTGTCTTAACCTGCATTAATTTACCAGGAAATTTCCTCCTGAGGTGGAAAGAGGCAAACCACTGCAGTATAAATTGCTCTGCTGCAAGGGTTTATTTCATTCCAGTGGGGAATGGAGGCAGTCTGGGTCCTGCAAGATCAGTGAATCTGTAAATTGGACAAAGAGGGAGCCAAGTGAAGGTTATCCTGTTCTTCAGGGGACCCCTGAGCACTCCTAGGCTGAGAACTGTGTTTGTCCAGAGGTATGAAGCCAGTCCCATCACTGAGCCATGTTGCACAAGGCTGGACAAGACCTTCCTGTAGTCCCTTCTGCTCCACTCTTTCCTCTGCTCCATTCCACTCTCATGAGACCCCACCTGGAGTCCTGTACACATCTTTGGAGCCCCCAGCACAAGAAGGAGATGAAACTGTTAGAGCAGGTCCAGAGGAGGCCATGAAGATAATCAGAGGGCTGGAGAACATCTGCTATGAAGACAAGCCGAGAGATTTGGAATTGTTCAGCCTGGAGAGGAGAAGGCTCCAGGGAGACCTAATAGCAACCTGCCAGTTTGCAGGGGGCTGCAGGGGAGGTGGGCAGGGACAAAGGCATGGAGTGATAGGATGAAGGGAAATGGCTTTGAGATAGAAGCAGCCAGATTTAGATTAGATATTAGGAGGAAATTCCTCTCCATAAGGGTGCTGAGGCACTGGAACAGGCTGCTCAGAGAAGCTGTGGAGGCTCCAAGCCTGGAAGTGTTGAAAGCCAGGTTGGATGAGCCCTTGAACAGCATGGTCTAGTGGAAGGTGTCCCTGCACATGGCAGGGAGGGTGGAACTAGGTGACTTCTAAGGTCCCTTCTAACCCAAACTGTTCTGTGATTCTGTGATTCCTGAGAACAATTATTTTGGAATGAAGGAAATGGAAAAAAAAAAAATCTTTCCTACCTCCTAAGGAGTGCAGAGCTGCCTGCTGGGTAAGTGACATCTCTGTGACTCTAGGGTTTGGGGGTCTGCAGAAGAAAACACTACAGAGATTTCTTTCCTGGCTCCTAAGGAGTGCAGAGCTGCCTGCTGGGTAAGTGACATCTCTGTGACTCTAGGGTTTGGGGTCTGCAGAAGAAGGCAGCACAGAAATTTCTCTCCTGGCTCCTAGAGGGGTGCAGAGCTGCCTGCTGGGTAAGTGACATCTCTGTGACTCTAGGGTTTGGGGTCTGCAGAAGAAAACACTACAGAGATTTCTTTCCTGGCTCCTAAGGAGTGCAGAGCTGCCTGCTGGGTAAGTGACATCTCTGTGACTCTAGGGTTTGGGGTCTGCAGAAGAAGACAGCACAGAAATTTCTCTCCTGGCTCCTAGAGGGGTGCAGAGCTGCCTGCTGGGTAAGTGACATCTCTGTGACTCTAGGGTTTGGGGTTTGCAGAAGAAGACAGTACAGAAATGAAACTTGCCAATGCTCTTTGGCCTGCTCCTGCTGCTGGAAGATTCCCAGAGGAGTATGAGCAGCAGCTCCTACAGCTCAGTTTGTTGTGGCTGGAAGCTCCACAGACCTCTAAAAGGCTTCCACAGATTGACTATTAAACCGCTTATGGAAAACAGTTTTATCTGAGAGTCAAAAGTTGATCCTCCATTTATAAAAATGTTAATCATTTCATTTTTAAGGAATGATTTGGGATGGTTTATTTAGGAAAAAAAAAAACCCAAACCTGTATCACATAAGCTCCAGAAAATGTTAAATGGGAGAAATGCTCCCAGTAGCTTTGTGCTCTGCCAGGCTTTGTCGTTCTGGAGTGTGGAGAGGCTAATCTGATAGGCACTCCACCTATTTTTCATGCACAAAGCTTTTGATATTGGAGCCTTACAAATCTCTCCAAGGGAAGCCATCATCCAATATTTATGCAAAACTATGTGAGCAGTCTGTTATCCCCCTGCAAGCCCTGCTTCCTCTGGCTGGATCCTATTGCAGTGACGAGAAGCAGGCAGGATCACTTGAGCACAGAGATTATGCATCCCCTAAACTGAGTGGACCACAGGAATCCAGTAGGATGCTTCTGAGGAAACAAAGAGGGCTTTTCCTTTTTGTTCCCTCACTTGATGTTTAACATCATAAATGCCTTGAAAGCTTCTAGAAGCTCCATCCCTGGAAGTTTTTAAGGCCAGGCTGAATGAGGCACTGAGCAACGTGATCTAGAATCATAGAATGGTAAGGTTGGAAGGGACCTCAAGGATCATCTAGTTCCAACCCCCTGCCATAGGCAGGGACACCTCCCACTAGCACAGGGCACTCAAGGCCTCATCCAACCTGGCCTTGAACACCTCCAGGGAGGGAGCAGCCACAACCTCCCTGGGCAACCTGTGCCAGTGTCTCACCACCCTCACTGCAAACAACTTCCTCCTAACATCCAGTTTCAATCTCCCCTCTGCCACTTCAAACCCATTGCCCCTTGTCCTGGCATTGCAAGACCTTGTCAATAGTCCCTCCCCAGCCTTCCTGTAGCCCCCTTCAGATCCTGGAAGGCTACTCTAAGGTCTCCTGGAAGCCTTCTCTTCTCCAGGCTGCAGAGCCCCAACTCTCTCAGCCTGTCCTCACAGCAGAGCTGCTGCAGCCCTCTCAGCATCTTGGTGGCCTCCTCTGGACCCGCTCCAACACTTCCATGTCCTTCCTGTGCTGGGGGCTCCAGAACTGCACACAGGACTGCAGGTGGGGTCTGAGGAGAGCAGAGCAAAGGGGCAGAATCCCCTCCCTTGCCCTGCTGCCCACACTGCTCTTGCTGCAGCCCAGCACACAGTTGCTGTCTGGGCTGCACTCACACTGCAGCCTCATCTTGAGCTTTTCATCACCCCAGACCCCCAGGGCCTGTTCCTCAGGGCTGCTCTCAGCCATTCCCCACCCAGCCTGGAGTTGTGCTTGGGATTGTGCCTACCCAGGTGCAGGACCTTACACTTGGCCTTGTTGAATGTCATGAGGTTGGCCTGGGCACAGCTCTGCAGCCTGTCCAGGTCCCTCTGGATGGATCCCTGCCCTCTAGCAAGTCGACTGTGCCACACAGCTTGGTGCCAGCTGCACACTTGCTGAGGCTGCACTGATTCCTCTGTCCATGGCACTGACAAAGATGTCAAACAGCACTGGTGCCAGCACTGACCCCTGAGGGAGCCACTTGGCACTGGTCTCCAGGTGGACATTGTGCCCTTGTTCACCACTGTCTGTGTGCCACCATCCAGCCAATTCCCTATCCAGCAGTGCTCCACCCAGCAAGTCCATGTTTTTCCAGTTTGGGGTGTCCCTGCCCATGGCAGGGGGGTTGGAGCTAGGTGATGCTCGAGGTCCCTTCCAACCCTGACAATTCTATGATTACTTTTGGTACTTAAATAAGTAAACTGACAGCTGTAAGAGATCAGTTTGGTAGCATCCAGTGAGCTCCTTGATATTTGGAAACAGAAAGCTCTTAGTAGAACATCTATTAAAACAACCTTGAGGAAAAAAAAGGAAAAAAAAGAATGTAATACTTTACAACGCAGGTTGAACAAGGTTCATGAGGAGATGTAAAACCTTTTGCTACAACAAATGATATGATTTTAAAAAAGCCCAGTCAAGTTTAAAGGCATGAAAAACCTTTTGACACTTTGGATATGTAAGGCATCTGCCTTCAAAGCTGCATAGCAGTGCAGAATAATTGCTCAGAATTTGACTTGCCTCTGTTCAAGCTGGAGAATTGGATAAAAAACTGGTTGGCAATGGTGGAGCAAGAGCTTCCAAGGGAATATCATAGCAAGGCAAAAGCCCAGGTGGTGCTGAGGGAGGGAGAAGGGGGAATGATTTTCTGATGAGCACTCAGAGATTCTTTAAAGCTTGAAAGGGGATGAAAGGAAATCACAGCCTGACACAAAAGCTTTTTGAGTCTGGTTTTTAACAGGCAGTGCCACCACAGTGTAGTACAGGTTCCCCCTTCCTCTATTCTCCTGTGCTGCACTGTGTAGGGTCTTTATATACAGCTAAAGAGAGACCTTGAAACAGAAAAAGCTGTCACCTTTGATAGAGTTAGGAAAGCAAACTAAGGATGTGTCACATTACTTTCTCCCAGAGGCTCTGCTCTCTTGGCATTTCTGCAGGCTACAAAAAAAAAAACCCCAAAACCCACAAAAAACAAACAAACAAACAAAAAAACAAACCCAAAAAACATACAGAGGACCACAAGAGTTGAAAAAAATAATTGTCCACCAGTTTTATTACGGAGCCTGTGCACTGGATGTGTGCCAGGAAAAGTGGAGCTTTCCCTAGAGTCACTGAAGAAGAGTTCTTGAAAACTCTGGATACTATTTACAAGAGCCAGAGGATCCTGGAAAGATCTAAGTCTATTATCTATGTCTATGTCTGTATCATTTGTGTTTGTATGGTCTATGTCTATATTGTCTATGTCTATATCATCTATATTTATACCATCTAGATCATCTATGTCTATATCTATGCCTATGTCTATATCATCTAGATCATCTATGTCTATGTCTATGTCTATATCTATGTTATATATATCATCTATGTCTGTATCTATGTCATATACATCGTCTATGTCTATATCTATGTCATATATAATCTGTATCTATATCATCTATATCAATATCATCTATATCATCTATATCTGTCATACATAATCTATATCTATGTCTATATCATCTATATTATTTTTATCATCTATATCTATGTCTATGTCTATATCTATGTCTATATCATCTATATTATCTATATAATCTCTATCTATGTCTATGTCTATATCATCTCTATCTGTATCATCTATATAATCTATGTCTATATCTATGCCTATGTCTATATCTTCTATATCAATATCATCTATATCATCTATATCTATGTCTATGTCTATATCGTCTATATCATCTATATCTATATCATCTATATCATCTATGTCTGTCTATATCTGTGTCATATATATCATCTATGTCTATATCTATGTATGTCTATATCTGTCATACATATCACCTATGTATATGTCTATATCCATGTCATATATATCATCTATGTCTATGTCTATATCGTCTATATCATCTATATCTATATCATCTATATCATCTATGTCTATATCTATGCCTATGTCTATATCATCTATCATCTAGATCATCTATGTCTATGTCTATATCTATGTTATATATATCATCTATGTCTATGTCATATACATCGTCTATGTCTATATCTATGTCATATATAATCTGTATCTATATTATCTATATCTATATCATCTATATCTATGTCATATATAATCTATATCTATGTCTATATCATCTATATTATTTATCATCTATATCTATGTCTATATCTATGTCTATATCATCTATATTATCTATATAATCTCTATCTATGTCTATGTCTATATCATCTCTATCTGTATCATCTATATAATCTATGTCTATATCTATGCCTATGTCTATATCTTCTATATCAATATCATCTATATCATCTATGTCTGTCTATATCTGTGTCATATATATCATCTATGTCTATATCTATGTATGTCTATATCTGTCATACATATCACCTATGTATATGTCTATATCCATGTCATATATATCATCTATGTCTATGTCTATATCGTCTATATCATCTATATCTATATCATCTATATCATCTATGTCTATATCTATGCCTATGTCTATATCATCTATCATCTAGATCATCTATGTCTATGTCTATATCTATGTTATATATATCATCTATGTCTATGTCTATATCTATGTCATATATAATCTATGTCTATATCTATATCATCTATATCAGTATCATCTAGATCATCTATATCTATGCCTATGTCTATATCATCTATCATCTAGATCATCTATATCTATGTCTATGTCTATATCATCTATCATCTAGATCATCTATATCTATGTCTATGTCTATATCTATGTTATATATGTCATCTATGTCTATATCAATGTCTATATCATCTATATCAATATCATCTGTATCATCTATATCATCTATGTCTATATCTATGTCATATATAATCTATATGTCTATGTCTATATCATCTATATTAATATCATCTATATCATCTATGTCTATGTCTATATCTATGTCATGTATATCATCTATGTCTATATGTCTATATCATCTATATCAATATCATCTATATCATCTATGTCTATGTCATCTATATCTATATCTATGTCATATATAATCTATATCTATGTCTATATCATCTGTGTCTATATCATCTATATTATCTATATCATCTATGTCTATATCTATATCATCTATATCATCTATGTCTATATCTATATCATCTATATCATCTATGTCTATATCTATATCATCTATATCATCTATGTCTATATCTATATCATCTATATCATCTATGTCTATATCTATATCATCTATATCATCTATGTCTATATCTATATCATCTATATCATCTATGTCTATATCTATATCATCTATATCATCTATGTCTATATCTATATCATCTCTTTGTCTATAACTATATCATCTATATGTCTATGTCTCTATCATCTATATATGTCTATGTCTATATCTTCTATATCATCTATATCATCTATGTCTATATATCATCTATCTCTTTGTATCATCTATGTCTATGTCTAAATCTCTTTCNGCAGTGAATCCATGGGCCTTGTCTCCTAGTCCTTGAATCCTACCTTGTCTCCTAGTCCATGACTCATGGCTTGAGCTCTAGTGTGGTAATGATGGTAAAAGGCAGATGTGGAAAGCACTTTTCTGATGCGATAAGTGTGCATGGATCAGGGAGGTTCTTCTGCCCCTGTGCTCAGCACTGAGCAGGCCTCCTCTTGAGTGCTGTGTCCAGTTCTGGGCCCCTCAATTCAAGAGAGATGTTGAGGTGCTGGAAGGTGTCTAGAGAAGGGCAGCAAGGCTGGGGAGGGGCCTGGAGCACAGCCCTGTGAGGAGAGGCTGAGGGAGCTGGGGGTGTGCAGCCTGCACAAGAGGAGGCTCAGGGTAGACCTCATTGCTCTCTGCAGCTACCAAAAGTGAAAGAAAATAAAACAAAACAAAATGAAATGAACCAACAATGAAACAAAATAAAACAAAACAAAATGAAATAAACAAAAACCGAAACAAAATAAAACAGAACAAAA